>JAMPIT010000379.1:5117500-5190000 GCA_026261815.1 Monarcha castaneiventris obscurior
ACAAGTGGGAAAACTAATCATCAGATGATATTTTATTAATGAAACTGACTTGATTTCAAAATAGATTTAATAAAACATTTAAGATTACATTGTCTTAAAGGAAAATTTTATGTGCTGGTTCATTGGAAAAATGATACTGATATGTGTGTGTCAGGCCAAGTTTGAGCATGCATGTGGATTCCCATTAACTGAAAACTGAGAGCTGTGGATGTGTTCTGTCAATCCTGAAATAAAAAACCCCAAACCACACAACAAAAAACCCCACAACAACAACAACCTGTACATTTTACCTCTGATCTCATTTCCATGAATGATTTAAATAAACGGATTACAGTCATGTAAAATGAATTTTCAAATTAAGCTGTAGACTTCAGTGGGAGTAATTCGATTCTCAGCATAGCTTTTACTGAGGAAGTGCTTGATTATATTCTGGTTGCCATTTCGATTAAGTGTTTATGAAGCCTTGGGTTCTGGAAAAATTTCCAATTCTTTCCCTAAAGAAGTTCGACTTGTAAGAAAGAAAGAGGCCTACATTTTACAATGTACTAAGTAAATTAAGTTTATGGAAGTCTTATGCTTTATTAGTGTTCCAATTAAAAAAAAAAAATTAAATTTAGAAAATAAAAACCATTTATTTTAAATATACAATGACGTTAAATATGGTCACTGTCTCGGTTTGAAAGACAGGTGTCAGACAAGAAAGGCAGGAGCCTCCCCTGAAATGGAAAATGCAACCCCCTTCCCTCCGAATTATTATAAATCTGAAAATAAGGGGCTTTCAGGCAAAGATATAAGGGATAGGAATAACAGTTCTTTACTAATAAATATATATGTATAACAACACAAAACAAACAGCAATAGCTGTGGCAGTCACAGCAAACAGCAGCCCGAACCCAGCGCCGGCCTCGGGCGCTTTCCCCTGGGTGCAGTTCCTCCTCCCGCTGAGCAGGGCGGGTGCGATGGTTCCCCCGCGGCTGCAGGGGCGCTCCGCAGCGAGCTCGGGAGCACCGGGAATGGCAGCGCGGGGTCCCGGGAAGGGATGGATGAGAAAAAACCTCACAAAACTCTTGGGCGTCCGGCCGGATCCTCAGGAGCAGCAGGCTGGAACGGCAGGGGCGAGCGCAGATCTCGGGTGGCAGTGAGAGGTATCAAACTGCGGAGCTGTGGCAGGGAAACCCGGCAGGTCTCTCAGTCGGCAGAGCGCAGGAGCTCCGTTTCCAGACGGGGCAAGGAGAAGAGCAGGCTTAGGAACCCCGGGGTTTGCCCGCAGAAAGCAAAACAGCCAAAGAAGCAGAAACCCGCAGTGGTGACCGAGACGTCCACACCGAAGCGAGGCAGCTCCCAGACTAAACCTTGAGCACCCAGGCAGCCCCCCGCCCCGGGTGTCCCAACCCCCAGGTGACAAAAGGGTGGCCAGTCTCACCCCGCCTCTGTGGCCAGGTCTTTTGTTTCTTTTAAGTATCCAGCAATTTGTCCCCTAGCAACTAGTATGGGTAAAATTCTTTAAGAGAAAAAACAGGCTAAAATCCTAAACCCCAACATTATCCACCCCGAATTTTTCCCATACTAACATGTTACATCAAACTTAACTTTTTTTAAACTATATACACACATGCATTACCATAATTATATACATATGTACCTGCAGATATGATACAAGTACAATGCCGTGGGCAGTTCACCCTAAAACAAGGTCCCCTTGCGGTACACATCGGGTCTCTCCATCCTTCTGCATCACCCACCAGGTGCAACCTGGTCCCTGAGCGAAGACCACCCCACGGATAGGTTGATCTTTGCTCGAGGCAGAATTGACACAAACAGTTTTTCCAAGCATACCTCTCATGTGCACCACTGGAACCTTATCCCCATCTGTTGTTTGTAGCAGTTCAGATTGAGCAGGGCCTGCTCGATTGGTAGAACCTCGGGTGTTAACTAACCAGGTGGCTTTTGCTAGATGCTGTTCCCAGTTTTTGAAAGTTCCCCCGCCCAATGCTTTTAAGGTGGTTTTAAGCAATCCATTACACCTCTCAACCTTCCCAGCCGCTGGTGCATGGTAAGGGATGTGGTACACCCACTCAATGCCATGTTCCCTAGCCCAGGTGTTTATAAGGCTGTTCTTGAAATGAGTCCCATTGTCAGATTCAATTCTCTCAGGGGTACCATGTCTCCACAGGACTTGCTTTTCAAGGCCCAGGATGGTGTTCCGGGCTGTAGCATGAGGCACAGGGTGGGTCTCCAGCCATCCAGTGGTGGCCTCTACCATTGTGAGCACATAATGCTTGCCTTGGCGTGTTTGAGGCAGTGTGATGTAGTCAATCTGCCAGGCCTCCCCATACCTATATTTGGACCACCGCCCACCATACTACAGGGGTTTCACTCGCTTGGCCTGCTTGATTGCAGCGCACGTCTCACAGTCATGGATCACCTGGGAGATACTGTCCATGGTTAGATCCACCCCGGTCTCGTGCCCACTTATAGGTGGCATCTCTGCCCTGATGACCTGAGGCATCATGGGCCCATCGAGCTAGGAACAACTCTCCCTTGTGTTTCCAATCTAAGTCTATCTGGGACACCTCTATTTTTGCAGCCTGATCTACCTGTTTGTTGTTCTGATGTTCTTCATTAGCCCGGCTCTTGGGAACATGAGCATCCACATGGCGGACTCTCACGGGTAGGTTCTCTACCCGAGTGGCAATGCCTTTCCACTCATCAGCAGCCCAGATTGGTTTTCCTCTACGTTGCCAGTTAGCCTTCTTCCGCCTTTCCAACCAACCGCACAGAGCATTGGCTACCATCCATGAGTCAGTGTAGAGGTAGAGCTTTGGCCACTTCTCTCTTTCAGCTATGTCCAGAGCTAATTGGACAGCTTTGAGTTCAGCAAACTGGCTCGATCCACCTTCTCCCTCTGTAGCTTGTGCAACTTGCCGTGTGGGACTCCATACTGCAGCTTTCCATTTCCGGCTAGCCCCTACAATTCGGCAGGAACCATCAGTGAAGAGGGCGTATTGTCTTTCACTCTCCGACAGCTCATTATATGGCGGGGCTTCTTCTGCACGGGTTACTTGCTCGTCCTCTTCTTCAGAAGATAACCCAAAAGTTTCACCTTCTGGCCAGTTTGTAATTATTTCCAAGATCCCAGGGCGATTTGGGTTTCCAATTCGGGCGCGCTGAGTGATGAGGGCAATCCATTTGCTCCAAGTTGCATCAGTAGCATGATGGGTGGAAGGAACCTTTCCCTTGAACATCCACCCCAGCACCGGTAGTCGGGGTGCCAGGAGGAGTTGTGCTTCTGTGCCAATTACTTCTGAGGCAGCTTGGACTCCTTCATAGGCGGCCAAGATTTCCTTCTCTGTGGGAGTGTAGTTGGCTTCGGACCCTCTGTAGCTCCGGCTCCAGAATCCCAGTGGTTGGCCCTGAGTCTCACCAGGCACCTTCTGCTAAAGGCTCCAGGACAGACCATTGTTCCCGGCTGCAGAGTAGAGCACATTCTTCACTTCGGGTCCTGTCCTGACTGGGCTAAGGGCTACTGCGTGAGCGATTTCCTGCTTGATCTGGGCAAAGGCTTGCTGCTGTTCAGGGCTCCAGTAGAAATCGTTCTTCTTGTGGGTGACTAGGTAGAGACGACTCACAATCTGGCTGTACTCAGGAATGTGCATTCTCCAAAAGCCTATGGCACCTAGGAAAGCTTGTGTTTCCTTCTTGTTAGTCGGCGGAGACATAGCAGTGATCTTATTGATGACCTCAGTGGGAATCTGATGCCATCCATCTTGCCATTTCACTCCTAGGAACTGGATCTCTCGAGCAGGTCCCTTGACTTTGCTCTTCTTGATGGCAAAACAGGCTTCTAGGAGAATCTGGATGATTTTCTCTCCTTTCTCGAACACTACTGCTGCGGTGCTCCTCCACACAATGATGTCATCAATGTACTGCAGATGTTCTGGAGCCTCACTCTTTTCCAGTGCAATATGGATCAGTCCATGGCAGATGGTGGGACTGTGCTTCTACCCCTGGGGCAGTCGGTTCTAGGTGTACTGCACGCCCCTCCAGGTGAAGGCAAACTGAGGCCTGCTCTCTGGTGCCAAAGGAATGGAGAAAAATGCATTAGCAATGTCAATAGTGGCATACCACTTCGCTGCCTTGGACTCCAGCTCGTACTGGAGTTCCAACATGTCCGGCACAGCAGCACTCAGTGGTGGAGTCACTTCATTCAAGGCGCGATAGTCCACAGTCAATCTCCATTCCCCGTCAGATTTGCGCACAGGCCAGATGGGGCTGTTGAAGGGTGAGTGGGTCTTGCTGACCACCCCTTGGCTCTCCAGCTCGCGGATCATTTTGTGGATGGGGATCACAGCATCTCGATTTGTCCGATACTGCCGGCGATGCACAGTCGAGGTGGCAATTGGCACTTGTTGCTCTTCCACTTTCAGGAGCCCAACTGCAGAGGGATTCTCAGATAGTCCAGGCAGGGTGCTCAGTTGCTTAATGTCCTCTGCCTCCACAGCAGCTATTCCAAATGCCCACTTGAGCCCTTTTGGGTCTTTGTAATAGCCATTCCGGAGAAAATCTATGCCCAGAATACACGGGGCCTCTGGGCCAGTCACAATCGGATGCTTTTGCCAGTCCTTCCCAGTCAGGCTCACCTCAGCTTCCAACAGGGTCAAATCCTGTGATCCCCCAGTCACCCCAGCAATAGAAACGGGTTCTGCCCCCACATGTCCCGATGGCATTAAAGTACATTGTGCACCAGTATCAACCAAGGCTTCGTATTTCTGTGGCTCTGACATGCCAGGCCATCGGATCCACACTGTCCAAAAAACCCGATTTTCCCATGCCTCTTCCTGGCCAGAGGCAGGGCCCCTCTAGCACTGGTTATCATTTCCTCCCTGAGCATACATGCTTGAGGTTCCTTCAAGGGGATCTGACATATCATCCTCCCTTCTGTAATATCTGGCAGCTTGGTCACGGGAGGCTGAGGCTACTTTCACCCTAGCAGAGCCCCCTCGGTTAGCATTTCTCTCCTTGAGTTCACGCACCCGTGCTGCCAGGACAGAAGTGGGTTTCCTATCCCACCTGCTCATGTCTTCTCCATGGTCGCACAGGAAAAACCACAGCTCATCTCGTGATGGGTACCCTCTCTCTCTAGCTGGGGGAGGTCGGGCTCTGATCTGGGGCCGTGTGACTCGCACTGGTGCCACATTGATTCTTCTCAACTCCTCCTTAAACTCCTCCCTTACCCCCCTGATCTCCTCTTTGAGCTCCTTAACCACAGCAGAGACCTGAGCTTTCAGCGGGCCACTGACCATACTGTCATAATTTCTGAGCTTGTTGGCGACAGAACCCACTGTTTCTCGGTTGTCCTCGGCATTAATGGTTGCAATGAAGGTGGTGTATTGCTGTGGCCCTAGCTTTGCCAGGTTGCACAACATCTGTGCTGTGCACCTGACCTTGTCGGGGTCATTATCATGCTGTCCATCCCTCCCAAAGAGTACTTCTAATACTGCCACCTCTCTTAGCTGCTGGATCCCTTCCTCAAGTGTCTTCCATTGCATTCTGTGGTGATACTCCTGCATTCTCTCTTTGTTGACAAACCTCTCTCTCACACTCGTTATAAGCCGCTCCCAGAGAGAAAGGGGCCCTGGCTCCCTCACAAATATCTGATCCACCCCTGGGTCCTGGGTCAAAGATCCCAAATACCTTGCCTCACCACTATCCAGCTGCACACCTGTACCCATAAGGTCCCAAACCCGAAGTAACCAGGTTGTAAAAGCCTCACGTCCCCTCCGCACGATGTCTTTTCGCATAATACGGAGACTGTCATATGACAGGGACTCGGTGATGATTTCAGGCTCTGGCTCCCCTGCTGGTTGTGAGGGCCCTGGTTCCCCATCATCATTAACTGGGCGCACTGATTTGGCCTTGTATTTCCTCCTCTGCACAGGGGCGACTGCTGCTGGCTGTGATTGCCCTTGTGATTCAGCTGGAGCCTGGACAGTTGTAACATCCGCAGGTTCCACTGCTTCACCATCAGACTCTCCCTCACTGGGGCAGGGAGAGGGCTTTCCACTAGCTGGGGAGGTGTATTCCCTCAGCACCTGGCGTATCTTCTCCTCTATCACCCCCATCCACTCTGGGTGGTTCATTTCTGAGGTGGGCTGTTGGGCAGTATCAGGCTGTGGGACAGGATTTCTAGTCTCTGGGGCAGGATCTCTAGTCTCTGGGGCCCTGTCAGGCTCTGGGGCAGGATCTCTAGTCTCTGCAGCCCTGTCAGGCTCTGGGACAGGATCTCTAGTCTCTGGGGCAGGGTCTCTTGTCTCTGGGACAGGATCTCTAGTGTCTGGGGCCCTGGCAGGTTCTGTGGCAGCATCCCTAACCCCCGGGGTAGGTATCAGGGTGGTTATCCAAGTCAATCTCCCCTTATCTCTGAGCGCTAAGTAGAATAGGCCTATCAGCAACACCACCCACTGTACAATATCATTAGCATTTAGGGAAGATGTGAATCCTTCAAAAACGGGTGGAGTGGACCCAAAGAGATGGGTTAAGGGTTGGGAGAAAGATTCCCCTGGTGTCATCTCCTCACAGTAGGTCCCATTATTAAAGTAACCCCAAAAGCATACAGTTAGCGTGTGATAGCCCTGTATCCATGTGCTCACATTCCGGAGGAAGTTAAAAACCCACGAATTCCTCACCTTATCAACCCATAGGGCAAACTGGATAATAGCAACAGTGACATTAGTCAGAGGACCCATGTTTAGAAAAGGAGCTGCAAAAGGGAGAAATACAGCCACGACCACATGCCACCCGAACCAGGGCAAACTGGACCACATAGTGCTGCCTAGCAAGGTTTCTATATTCAGCACACAGAACTGAGTTATCCAAGAACTGTTATTCCTTTTTCAGCCTTTTCTCTCAATGCCCTCAGGCCGCACGTTGGGCGCCAAGATCTGTCTCGGTTTGAAAGACAGGTGTCAGACAAGAAAGGCAGGAGCCTCCCCTGAAATGGAAAATGCAACCCCCTTCCCTCCGAAATATTATAAATCTGAAAATAAGGGGCTTTCAGGCAAAGATATAAGGGATAGGAATAACAGTTCTTTACTAATAAATATATATGTATAACAACACAAACAAACAGCAATAGCTGTGGCAGTCACAGAAAACAGCAGCCCGAACCCAGCGCCGGCCTCGGGCGCTTTCCCCTGGGTGCAGTTCCTCCTCCCGCTGAGCAGGGTGGGTGCGATGGTTCCCCCGCGGCTGCAGGGGGCGCTCCGCAGCGAGCTCGGGAGCACCGGGAATGGCAGCGCGGGGTCCCGGGAAGGGATGGATGAGAAAAACCTCACAAAACTCTTGGGCGTCCGGCCGGATCCTCAGGAACAGCAGGCTGGAACAGCAGGGGCGAGCGCAGATCTCGGGTGGCAGTGAGAGGTATCAAACTGCGGAGCTGTGGCAGGGAAACCCGGCAGGTCTCTCAGTCGGCAGAGCGCAGGAGCTCCGTTTCCAGACGGGACAAGGAGGAGAGCAGGCTTAGGAACCCCAGGGGTTTGCCCGCAGAAAGCAAAACAGCCAAAGAAGCAGAAACCCGCAGTGGTGACCGAGACGTCCACACCGACGGGAGCCAGCTTCCAGACTAAACCTTGAGCACCCAGGCAGCCCCCCGCCCCGGGTGTCCCAACCCCCAGGTGACAAAAGGGTGGCCAGTCTCACCCCGCCTCTGTGGCCAGGTCTTTTGTTTCTTTTAAGTATCCAGCAATTTGTCCCCTAGCAACTAGTATGGGTAAAATTCTTTAAGAGAAAAAACAGGCTAAAATCCTAAACCCCAACAGTCACTTATCTTCAATTTGCTTCATTAGTTTGACAGCATCATATGTTAATAGCTCTCAAATCACAAGAAATAAATAAAAGGCAATCTTAATGCTTGATTTTCCCACAGACCTAAATTAGGTGTAATAGTAATGAAACGAATGGATTTAAAACAAGTAAACTGTGAAAATCAGGCCCCCTGTCTCTAGTAGTGCGTACTGACTTTTCATTTGTCAGCTGTTCTACCTAACATCTTGCAGGAATAGCAAGGTATGAGGATATTTGAGCTAGATTGCAAAGCTTTAAAACAGGTGAGTGGCTTAATTATTTTCCTTATGAAACTAATTTAATAACAATACTCGTTTTTGGAGACCTAGAAAGACTCATTTGCTGGAGGGGGGAAAAAAAGATGAGAACAAGGAATGACTTTGGCCATGTAAATTCCTTTCTTGAAACATCATACCCATAGTCAAATAGCAACTACCCAAAGAGCACCTGAATCTCAAATTCCCCTAAGACTTACCCTCAAGCATTTTCATTCAGATGTGCAAAATATTGGTGAGTATTGTAACTTGGAAGTATTGTACAATGAACTCCTGGAGAATCAGCTTCTTCCTAGACGTGTACAGATGCAGTCATGATTCCCATTTAGTGGTGCAAACTTGTTCTCTCATATACTACAGCTTAAAGTTACTTAGAAAAGAGTTCCTCAGAAGTAAATCATTTAATGTGCTGCCTGAGGGGAGAAAGGATTAACTCTTTTGATGCAGATGCAGAATATCTGAAATATGGGAAAATATAGTAAATCAAAAAGATAACCAGAAAAGTACGCAAAACCCCCATAGGAATAATCATAAAGAGAAATAAAATGCAAATATAGAATTGGAAAATGTTTATACTGCCTAAGAAACCAGCAATCATAACAGCATCACATACACACTGCAATGTGGAGTCAAGGCAGTGGCCCATCTAACCCACCCAGCAATGATAGTGATGAGAGAAGAGTATAAGGGCAGAATAAACACATGCAATATTTCTTCCTAACATTTTCCTATCCCAGAGCAGACAGATGAAATCAGACCAAAGATATTTTTTTGCCATAATTCCCCATGTTCAGGAAGTATTCCTAAATTTCAGAACACCTCCCTGTAACCACAAGGTGATGCTTCTGAGTTTCCACAGCATCAGATACTTCTCCTGCTGTCCCTGTAGCATACATGGAAACTCAAGAAAGGGAAGCTTTGCATTAACCAAGGAATAAATTCATTCAGAGTCTCTGAAAATAGATATTAAATGCTCTGTAGGACTGAGCAGCCATAAAGACAGCTTATACTACTCGAGGCTAAGGAGTGTTCCAGGAAGGAGAAAGTCACGGAGTGGCTTGCTCTGGTTTCTCTCCATCATGTCCCCAAGGATATTACTGTCCAAGACAGCAGTTGCTCCACCATAGAGGAGGGACAGAAAACTGCAAAGGTTGCTTCAGAGGGACCCACAACAGCTGTGACAAGCTGGCACGTTAATGCCACTCATCAAACTGCTGTGACCCCTCACAGTTTTGGAGGAGTTAAGTGCAAGAAAGAAACTCTTTTCCAGAGTCTTCAGCTCTCAGTGCTGGTAGATGCAGCAAAACTGATGCTATGTGCTGATACTATACAGACTGTGTATCCTTGTGGCAATACTCAATATTATAGGAATGAGAAACACAGCACTACTAGAAGAGAAATGCTTCGGTTTTCATTTTCTTCAAAATCATTCCTGACAAATGAGTAGTTCTCTAAGGTGTAGTTCTTTTGAACCCACTCTCACCTCATGAAACAGAGAAAAATTTCAAAAAGAGGTTTCTTTGTGCAGAACTCCTAGACCCCTGAATCAGCTGATTGTAGCATCTTTTAAATTGTTTCTAAGCCACATTTCTGCTCTGCTACCACATGCATGCTCAGTTCCCACAGTGCTTGGGCTCAGAAGATTACCCCATTCACTTTGGAAAAAACACTTCTTAAGAGAACCCTTGAAAGCAAGGACCTAAATTTGATCCTTCACTCTTCAGCCTGGAGTACCACAAAAATGTATTTATAGGAGCCTGTGAGCACAAAGACTGTAACAGAATTTACATGGAACATCACTTAAAGGAAGAGTAGTTCTTGTCTCTCCAGCACAAAGTTTGAGAAAGGAATAAGGATGGGGATACTTGATAGAGAAACCACATGCATTCGATTGAGGCAGACAGAAAAGAGTGAGGGGAAGTGGACAGCAGTGTGGTGGCTTGACTGAACTGGTATTGTAACATTTTTATTTGCTTTCTGCTTCTGTCCTTAATTGGTTCCTTCTAGCTAGCAGCAGCCCTCCAGAGTACACAGTCAGATGACAGTCATGTTATGTCAATCCTGTGACAGATGTTTACTGATTTATCCTTAGGAAGGATTTGGTTTCCAGAGCTGTCTTCCCAGGCATAAGCAAAAGACATAACGTGAGAGGGTTTTATTTAATTCATAACTTTGTCCTCTCACGGTACAGGTACCTATGTAATTAAAAAAAAAAAAAGAAAAAAAAAGAAAGGACTGAAGTTTAGAAAATGAACTCAGTACTCTGGTAAGAAAGAATAGGTAGAAAGGAAAAAGGATGGAGAAGCAACAAGCTCAGGCATCACATTGGAATCCTGAATATTTTTAAAGGATATGTTTGGAGAAGATAGTTACTGGATTTAAAGAAGGTGCTCATAATAAGACAATGTAAAGCATTTAATTCCTCAAATGCAACTTGGGAAGATTATATTGCCTGTTGCAAGAAGTTTCTTGTAAGGAATTTTCCATGTGAAATGCTTGATTGAGTCAATCAAAAGATGGGATATTACACATTTGATAATTTTGCACATGACAGCCAGGATTTCATACCGGTAGGTCATTTGATTCTCTGCAGGTGGCTCTGTTGGTTTCTGGAATATTATACTGTGAATTACATGTTACACAAATGAAAGGGTGTTATAATTCTGGATAACATTGTATTTGATTCTATAAACATCTTTAGGCCTAATGCAAGGATCCCTTTGAATAATTTATCCAGCTAAGTGTCTGTGGTCCCAAACTTCTAATTTAAAAATGTTGATAAATGAAGTATCTCTTTAGCTAATAAATGAAGTATCTCTTTAGTTATCCTTTGTCAGCAACATTCATTTTAATGGAAAGTGAGTTTACAGGGTTACATGATTGAACTACTGAGCCAAGTCAGTGTTGGCAAATGATGGGCTAAATTATTGATGTTACACACTAATGAATTCTGATGAGAAATAAAATACAGACATTACATTTCAAGTGGTTCATAATTATTTTTGCACTTTAAAAGCAATTTTATTCTTTTTCCAAATCATACTGGTTCTGTAAAACAAAAACATAGTTAGTGATTATAAGCAAAATTATTGAGTTTGAGGCAAAAATGCTTCTGTAAGTTTTCTTATGCAAGTATAATGCTATTCACACTAGGATTCTGATTTCTTCTTATACTTCTGGGAGAGGATAATTAAATTAAATGTCTAAATTTTTAAACTGCTGTCTTTAAACAAAATAATCTACTTTGCAACCATAGTTAAGAGTTCAGTAGATGAGTTTATAATCTATGATATATCATCATGTTTGCTAGAGATGTTCTGAGCTACCATAATTAATTCAGGTGATGACAAAAACAGAAGAGCTGCCAAGAAGGAGCTTTCAACATGTAAACAGTTTATCATTAAACCTGTGTTTTGATATATGTTTAAAATGGGTAGAGGGAGGTTACTAAACTTCAAATAACCCAAAGTGATGTTGTAAGGTTGAATCATTAATTTAAAATGTCATTTCTCTGAGCCTTTACTCACTGTACTGGATAAAGAAATTAAATTCTGTAGTTTTTACTTATAAAACCAGAGCTAAGCATTTGCTCATTTGGCAACAGAATAACTTCATAAATCCTATTCTTAATCTTTTCTTCCTACAAATGGGCTTTATTTTACTTTTCTTAATTATACACTGAAAGTTTCTGTCAATTGCTGGAGAAGCAAAACTGTGAAGTGTTGCTTCATTTTCTTAACAACTGAATAACTATCTTACTTGTTGGATCATTGTTGTATTTTCTTGTCAATCAAAACAACCACTGGTGTCTTGAAGGAGCAAATACATGTGAAACCATTGTGGTTTTACTTAAGGGAATTTTGTGAACCAAATTATTGGTCTTTGAGAGGTTGTCATATTTGGCCAAGGTCTCAAAAGAGAGATTCATGAGCTAGAGAATCATCACATAAACCTCAGTGTTACCTATAATTTAGCCTTAAACTTTTCACAGTACTGTAATAAAATACTTTGAGATATTTTGATCGTGTATCTGCTTTCCCACACTGTCCCAGATAGTCATAACACACCTACTCAAACCAAGACAGCTAAGCTCTGCACAGAGGTTCAAGGATACCTATGCAGTTTTCTAGGGAGAGCTTTAATTAATTATTTCTGGATTTTGAAACACTGGTCTTTAAATCACTCCAACTAATTTTCCTCTAATAGGAGGGACTCCCCCTGAACTGTAGGTAGGGCTTAGAGCATTGCATATTGTGAAAGTTGTCAAGCATTTGCTTTTATAATATCCATTCTAATGCCTTCCTTTTTTTTTTTTCTTTTTTTTTTTTTTTTAATTACAACATGTCAAAAGCTTAGGCATTGTGCTCTGAAAACACAGTTTCCCTGTGATTACTAAATGTGAGCTTGAGGTCAGTAGCTCTGAAAACTACATTTTTACAAACTTGAGCCTGGTGATTGGTAATGCTTCTCCTGCAGGGCTATCTCAGGACTGCTGTGGTTTGAGCTGGGTCTAGGGGCTCTAGACCAGAGGTGTCCTGCCTGTGCTCTCCTTTTGCCCTGTAGGTGCTGGAGGAGGAAGAAGTGGCTTGATTTGAATGTGGCAGAGAAAGAGCCAAAATGGAGCAACAGCTAGATTTGGAGAAGGCTTTATGAGGTTATAAAATTGAGCTGCAGAGAAGGAAAGCTGTCAGTGGTCTGTCAGATCAGGGTAAAGCCTGGAACTGGCGGGTCTCAGAGGCTGAGAGGTGGAAGAAGGCCACCATTGGTTGGGAAAAAAAAAAATGGAGGCTGGGACTTGAGGGAGCAACAAGGGAACAGAGGAAAATGGAAATAGGCAGTGCCAGAGATTAGGTCTAGAGAGGAAGCATGAAGGGAGAGCAGAAATGGCTGGGCCAGCAGCCTGGAAATGAGTCAGATGCAGGAAAGGGGTCTGACAATAGTCTGGGATGAGATGCAGCACAGACACTGGGTTGGGAAAAGCAGACTCTATGAGCTGGAGGGGCTTTGATTAGTCAAAAAGTTTGAGCAGTAAATTAATGAATGGGATGCAGACAGAAGTCTACTACAGTTGTTTATTTACTGCATTAGTTAAAGTGGCAGATTAAGTTTATTGTCATTAACTCTGCTGATCAAGGTAAGAGCCAATATAGTGGTTTATATTCTTGGAGATTTGAGAGTCTAAAAAAAGATCTTGCAAGAAAATTATTAAGATTACAAAAACCCGGTACTCAATTTAGAAATGTTAAGATTGCAATTGCTTATATAAACTTTATTCAGAGTATTTTGTGTAAACATTTCAACACAGATTTTAGTTACTTATGTAAAAAAAAGTAAAATTTATGCTACTTCAAGAAATAGATACCCAGTTGTCTTCAGGTTCTGGAAAAGGCATCAAGCAAGACAGCTTTAATATTTTTTTGCAAACTTCTCAATTAATCGTAAGTGTTTCAGCCCATTTTTATTTCTATTGAGCTTTAAAATGTGAGTCTCTCAGGGAACACAGAGAATAATCTGAGGTTTAAGACAGCTGTAGAAGTGACATGACTCAATTTTTATGAATCTGGAAGTCATGTGGTTCCTTTCTTTTTGTCTTTTAAGACCTACTGGTTTCAGCAGCCCTGCTGACAGGAAGAGTAGCAGAAAGAATATGCCTGCCAGTTCCTCAGATTTGACTGAAGTTTTGAGTGTTTGGCCCACAAATGTGAGTAATCAGGCCTACAGGTGGAAAGAACAAGAATTCATAGACAGAATTTATGTCTTATAAATCTCTTTAGGGGCAGAAAAAATTTTGCTGAATGTAAAAGGAAGTTTGTCTAGTAATTTCACCATCCTTTAAAGTCTGATATATGGCTACCTTTAATAAACTCTTAATTCTGTAATTTATTTTTTGCTATTGAATAAAATATAGCTATACTTTTCCATCAGTCAGCACATTTTAAATGATTAAAACATTTCTGTGTGAACATGTTAGAAAGTGTAAGAAAGTGGACATTTAGGCCTATTCTGGTACTATACAAAGTTGGATTTCAGTAAGTGGTGCTGAATAGTGAAAAAATGTAACTCTTAGGAAATCTTTCAGAAGAAATTTAAAAAGAAATCTCTTAGATTAGCTGTCATCCTTCCATTTTCTGTTAGGTCACAATTTTTAGTACTCAAAACACTGATACATATTTTTAGTACTCAAAATACTTCTACACAAATATTCTCTATTGAAAATGTACACTTGCAAATAAACTAAATGATTCATCTCCGAAACAAAACTGATCGGGTTAATCTTAAAAACATGAAACTAATTTGTTTCTCTGCAGAGACCATTTTCTAGCCTCCCTCATGGACAGGTAACTAGGAGAACTGTTTGTCTTCCTACTGTACACTAGAGCTTTTAGGTGGCAACCCCATTTCTGAGCTCTTTGATTCGTATCATATTGACTTCATATGGTGAAACTTTTAAGTGAAGCCACAGAAGAATTGAAACAGTTAGGTGTTTTTATGGAGGCCAGGAAATGTTTGTGGTTATATAAGCCTTTGGGTATGAAGCTTTGAAACATAAAGGGTTTATGAGAAGCTTAAGAAGCTTGGTGCGTTAAGGCGTAAGTGGCGTAAAAACCTAAATGGAGCTGAGTCGTGCCAAATTGTATGTACACTTCACTTAAAAAATGGTGAAGGAAATTATGTCAGAATAAAGATGTTGGAGTTTTGCCATGTGATAAGCAAAATCACAGACCGTGAAAATGAGGCAAAAAAATCAAGCAAGTTCTAGTTTCTTCTATGAGTTTGGCTTATTTTGAGACTACTTTTCATTCTCACACTGTAAAGGTCACTTTCATCATGCAGCAACAAAATAAATGGTCATGAACTTTTAGTGTCCATGCCACGGCAGCTGTATTTGCCACTAAACCTACACAATACATAAATTCAAAGATTTTGGTGAATGTTTGTCAGGGTCATCAACTCAATATAGAAAAATCTAGATAAAAGAATTGCTTTAAGATTTTAAACAAAATGTGAGAGCATATTTTGAAGAACTCCAGATGTTATTATGCAAAATTCATAAGCATTTGAGAGGAAAGCCATGTATTTTTAGAAACTATACACTGGATGCTGATTTCCATGTTTTTTTAGAACATGATTAACTAAGTAACACATTTTTCAACTCATAAGAATTACCCCCATGAGCAGAAGCAAAAATAGCTTGTCTCAATTCCCCTGCACTATACAAAATAAATATTTTATAAATGAATAATAAACACAGAAAAATGTAACTTGAACATTTTAAATGGTTATTATGAATAAATGTGACTAAACACAAAAGCTTAGAACTAATTAAAAGGTGTGCAGCCATGTCCCCTTAAGAAACATTATCTGTCATCCCACCCCATATGTCTCCAAGACAAGACAGAAACAGCAAGACTGCTAAAGTGAAATCAGCAGGCAAAAAAGACACAACTGAGTGCAATCAGCATAAATGGTGATAACTCAACCCATAACAGAGAAAAATAAAAGAGAAGGCGTACAGATTTTGAAGAGCGTCAGCCCTGAGGGACACCATAACACACCTGTGTTAATAAGTTAGAGAACAAAAGACATGTTTAAACTGGCTGCCACCTGACAGCTAAGAAGCAAATTCAGAATGTGTGGTTTTCAGGGAGCAAAAGGGTAAAACTGCTTGTAACACGCAGGGTTCCAGTTGCTCAGTGGAACTGCACTGAATTTCATGTGAGGAGGTAGAACAGGGTGGCATGAAAAGCACAGTTCTGCACAGTCAGTAAAATATCTCCTCCATTAAGAATTAGTGTCCACTGAGGTGCCTGTAGCAGATTCACCAAAAATTCAAAGCCTTAGTAAAGAAGAGTCACTCCTTACTCTGGTGGCCTCTTGCAAAATTGCTCAAATAAAGACAAAAAACCACCAAAACTCTTATGGTGTAAATTGGTGTAGTTCAGTACAGTGGAGTTATTTTGAACTACAATAGCTTTACTAAAAAGTTTTAAAGAGTTCAGGCTAATCAAGCAACTTGATTAAACCTGCAGAAAATATATAAATCACCACAGAAATCTTCAGTCAGAGTGACAGACTTTGGGTTGATTGGTGCCTTATTCTTTGGTGCCTTATGTCCACCTGATGAAAATGGATAAAACTGCTACCAACTGAGGCATTTCTAAACTCTAAATTCTGATGATCTATTTTTGTACCACTTTGTGCTGGTGTGAATGGTTATCAAAGCTGCTGATCCATTAAAAATTAAACCAATACTCTTGCATGTAATAAAAGGTACCTTTGTCTTGCCACCATCAGAAAAGGTATGTGTGAAATCCTTTAAAGTTATAATAAGAATAGCAGTGATGTTATCTTTTCCTGTAGCACTTTGACCCCCAAAATGATTCTGATATAACTATAGTCAAGATAAATCATCTAAAAGGATGGTCTAAATTGAAGACTGTCAGAATTAAAGCACAGGCACAGTCCCAACTAAAGCTACATCTGCCATCATATATCATTTTTGCAATTAGATAGCTAATTGAACTTACTCAAGAGCCAAGTTATTGAAACTCCAAAACATTGTTGGAAAAGCAAAAGTAATTAACATAATAAATACCTTGCCGCTACACTAGGTACAAAAGGTTTTATGTATTTTTAGTTTTTTTCACAATTAAAGAGAATTATTATTTTCTGCTGGACTAAAAATTTATTTAGCAATTGTTGAAGGATTTTTGAAGGCTGAAATCCTCCAGTAAACCACAGAATATGGACTGTGCTGACAGTGATGGTAAAATACCAGAAAAGTACATCTATAATGAAGTGAGTAGAACTTTCTTTGACTACCACAATAAGAACAAAGTCTCTTTTCAGAGCTGTTATGCACATATGCAAACGTCCCAGAATAAAAAGAGCAGAGCACTGCTCATGCATTTCTGAAGCACTTCTAGGGCATTTTCTCAAATAGAAAATACCTCTAGATTGTAATCTCACAAATTCTGCTACTGGTTGCAATCAGAGGCACCAAAGAAATTTTAAAAAAATTAAGAAATTTTGAAAAAAGGTAGAGTATCACAGGATGAAATAGTCTCACTCAACAAAAAGCCCTGCACTTTGCTCTGAAGAAAAATGAAATAAATGAAGAACCAAAATTGGAAGTATCAATCATTTCAGTCATTGGTCTCTGTTCTAGCAATTGATTTGATTGCAAACTTATTTATTCTTTGCTATTAATATGGAAGAATATCTTATCCCATTTTTTAAGATCACAGTTGAAATGCTCAATGTTGAAATTTCATTTTCTGCCAGAAGTGCATTCAGAAAACATACAGACACTAAGTAATCAGTTAATTATTCATGTTTCCAATGCAAATATGAAATATTGAAAAACAAAAATGGCTACAAAGATCGTGATAAACCCCAGGAAATATATATTTAAAAGTCTGATTGAAATAAATTAAAATCGCATTTTGGTTTTTTTTTAAAAAATCTTTTCATGTCACTTAACAGGACTAGAGTTGACAAGTAATGATGAAACCTCTGGTCAAATCTCTCTTCTGTTCTGAAGCAGCTCTTTATTTTCACATCACAATTCTCCTAAAACTCTGATATATATCAGCTGGGTATAACTGGAGGGTGTTGGTAGTTAAAAAGCACCGGTGAAAAGGCCAAAACCTCCTCCATTATCTACTTTTAAGTCTCTTTTTGGATCTCACCCAGGTCACGGCTTCTGTAAAATATTAGAAAACACTTAGGCAGCCAATGTACTGAGTCTGCTGCCTCTCCTAATGCACTCTTCCTCTGTCATTCACCTGCTCCTGCTTGCTCTGGTCAAGGAAATGCTGGGACAGAAGCTCCGATGAGCGGGAATCACTGTTTTGCCACACGCTTCTCAGTGCAGCACGTTGTCATCCTCATACTTTAGAGGGTCACTAGGAAAGACAAACTCAGGATATTTCTGGCTGAGAGAAAAGGAAGCAGGAGGAAAAACTGTCAGATTTTATTTTGGATGTGTGTGCCACTATGTTAATGTCATCAGTGAGAGAACTTAATTGGCAGAAGAATAGATTGATCTGACAATAACACATTTACAAAGACACCAGTCCATATATAATTAAACAGCTTCCAAGACCTCCAAAATATAAAACCAGTACAGTGCTGAAGGGAAGTCCTCTACACACCTTGGTAATTGCTCTTAGCTGCACTACTTCCATTTTAATTTTGTATTTTTTCCTTGTTCATTATTTTAATTTCAAGTTATTATCAGTCAGACTGCACAAAAACATAGAAAGAATATCAGAATACCAGAAAGGGATCAGAATATCAGAAAGGTATGTAATGGATAGTGAAAGCAGAGAGGAAACAGAATGTTTTCCATACTGTCACTGGTAGGTCCGAGCTATTCAGTTCTGAACACCCTTAGATGGTGCTGGGTCTTACACCTTAAAAGCTTAGTTTAGACCTGTTTCCTGCTAGTTGAATAATTCAGGTTGACAAGATTTACTGGCATGGGTTCTCAGCAGGGACAGCACGCATGGAAAAATGTGTGCTAAGGTGAAGGTTTTCTGCCACACTCATCCATTGTTACAAGGACTGGTTGTTGGCAGAGGAGTTCCAATGCAGATGAGGTTTGCAGTACAGCTATTAAAATATTGCAGAACGTAAGATTAACGTAAAGATTTGTGTGTGGGGAAACCACCTGCCACCTGTGGCTTCTGTGTCACCCCTATTGTTATTCATGAGCTTTGGGCTGCCCACAGATCACCTCTGTTCTCCTACTCACTACTGGAGTAGTTAAACACGGGAGAGAACAGAAATTACCTAAGAAATCCCTCCCCTGCAAGAATCAAAAATAAGCTTTTCCAGTTTTTCAAATGCTAAATGAGGAATTTGAATGAAAAAAAGTGTTTTCACTGGCACAGAGGCCAGTGCAATATTTGGCGTATGTAACAACCCAAAAATTCCATATAATTCCATAAAAGAGTATTAAAACCCATTACCAAAGTATACAATCTGAATATATTTTTATCTTAATTGTTTGCATCAAATTTCTGATTTTGATAGGATTGGGATTTTGTAAATCTCTTGCATAAGTAGAACATACATAGTAGAACATATATGATTACATGAAACAAATACGGAAATTTGGAATATTAAAATAAAAATCCTCTTAAGTGAGATGCTGAAAACCGATCATGATGCTGATGCAACTTAATGGAACTCTAGAACTTATTCAAGTTAGATTTGACTTCAATGCATTGGATAATAAGTGTGAAGTGTAATTACATAACATTAAAATGTAGTAAAATTGTTTCGGCAATCATACAACAAAGCTTGACTTAAATATTAGACAACAGCGATTGCAAGAATATGCTGCACTAAAGCTGCACCAGCAATGTAACTTCTTTTGCAAGGAATAAGTCTGAAGAAATATTTCACTTAAGGCTTTTAAAAACCCTTCACAAATGCCATCTGGTTATGGCCATTAACAATGGGAAGAGATTGAAAGGAGTGGCTTTACAGAAATATAAGATACCATAGCACAAGACAAAAATAACAAGAACATTCAAACCATGCTGTACAGTAGTTATTTTCCCTGATAAATATATTTATCTGGGGAACAAGACATAAAATGAAAATCCATACATCGTTGGAAACCATTTTTAAATCTCATATACCCACAATGTTGCTTTTTTAAAAATAAGGGAAAATTATTGTATAACTGAGTTAGGAAAGTGCAATACTTCTTAGAAACAGTGCCCTTCTAAAGATATTAAATATGAATACAGTGAAAATGACAATATTGTTTACCACGGAAATAATATTTGCACAAAACAGGACAAAATAACATCTTCTAAAACAACTGCGCAGCAGCAGCAATGCCACTCTGTGTTTCAAATATTTATATTCAATGTATTTATAATAATCTTCTCAAGGGTTTGTGAGAAATAAATCTAATCTCCCCCTCTTTTTTCAATCTATGCATGGTATATGTGCTAACTTACTGAATTCATCCTTCATGCAATTCCAGTTTATTAAAGAGGTTAAAAATTTATAAAACTCTGATGGGATATGGTTTTAATGCTTCATCACACTACCCATCATTTGCTTTTCAATCTAGATCAGAATGATCTTTCCGACTTCCCTGCAATCACCTACCTGCACAGCTAATATTTTCTGAGCGTTCTCCTGAGAGGCTGCCTGGATCCTCGCCAGCCCAGCCTGGCTGGAGAGGCCGCCCTGGAGAGGCTCCACCACTCAGCCCTGCTCCGTTGCCCCTGCAGCCGGGATGGCCACGCCAGTGGCCACACCAGCAGTGCCAGTGCCCATGGCCACCAACACGGCAGCAACGGGGTCAGCGTGGGGGGCACAGGCGACAGGGTAGGTGCTGGGGAGGAAGGAGGAAAAAAAAAAAAAACAAACCAACAGGAAAAAAAAAATTAAATCCCCAAGTCAGAGCAGGAGAGGAAATTAATGGCAGCGTTCAAGAAGAATGATGGAGGGAAATATAGAAAGCAGTCAATAGCCCATTCTGCGCTGTACGGACCTGACAGGAATTTCACAGTCTCTTGGTTTTTCAGCCCACTCATGTGCATTCATCAGAAACCAGTCACATCTGGCTGCCAGGATGGGGGGTTAATTTTCTCTAAATGCCTCAGCAGTTTTGTTCTAGCTGAGGCAAACTCTGTGACTGCAAAGCTGATGAGTAAAATATTTCTACTTCACCCAGTTTAACTCAAAACCGATAGCCTCGGGACATATTGAACCTTTCTTAAAAAAATAATCTTTTGAAGCTTTTTGAATGGCACATCAGGTCAGGCCAAAGTTTAAAATGCAAGTTTAAGACTTTGATGGACACAAGGGCGTTTTTTTGTCCCTGTGTAAAGCTTATCATAGCTTGGCAATGTGTGCTTTAGTGCATGACAAAACTAAAGAGAATTAACTTAGCCATCAACTGCTCAGGGAGAACAATAACAGGAAAGAAATTTCCATATAGAAGTTCCTATTAATCTACCCAGCTATAACCACATGACATGAAAGCATCTAACAGCGCTAAATTGCACCAAATGTGGTGGCTGAGAGTGACACTACTTAAAAAAAGGATTTTATATTGACATATAGAAAAGATAACACTTATCCTAGGACTCGCATTCAGCACAAAGGATCCTAAGTGAAGTGATTTCAAGTGGGAGTACTTACCTGAAGGCTTTCACTTTTGGCTAACTGTAGTTATTGTTACAATCCACAGTTAAGACTGGAATCAGTTTTTCCTTAATCTGCAGGTATTTGGAACACATAAATACAGTGTGCTGGGTCTCAGTCTAGAACAAAAATGTTTTAAAGAGATCTGAAAATCCACCAACAGAGAATGTTTTTGAAAACAGCTGCGGCTTTTGGCAAATTCTGCAAAGGCTGCTGCATATTCTAGACTAGTTCTAATTTAGAAAATGGACATTTAAATCACGTAATTCATTGCTTAGTGGAAATACACGGGTTTGCATTTCATCAAGTTAATTATTTCAATAAATTCCATAGCTATTGTTATCATGAAGCCTTCAAGAATATGCCTGTCAACCAGATTAACGCAATGGATTGTACCATTCCTTTGGAAATATTACATTTCATTAAGGTCAATGCCACAGGTCAATAATTGGATCAGTTATAAAGAAGCTTTTACATGATAAGATATGACTGCTCTTTAGGAGCAAGCACGGTGTACCAGGTGAAAAATACACTTTTTCAAAAGAATGTAGATTATAGTAATATCAAGTGAGCTATTACAGCCTAGAGAGTAATTAATGCACATTTTCAAAATTAATGGCCTGATTTTTGGAGATACCAGGTTTCCACAAGTCCCATTAGATTCCATGGAAGCTCTAAGTATGCTGCATCTTTCTAAATGAGGCTGTAAAATATTAAAGAAGATCTTTGTACATAATATTTTGTGTTCTGCCTGTGCATATTAAAAACAACATGAGGGAAAGTAGACAAACTCTCTCTTCTTCAATGGAAAAATAGAAAAACAACCCAACCTGAATCACAGTCAAAACCTTAACCCAAATAGTAGATTTTCCAATCTGAAGAATCTTTTTTAAATACTGGAGTTCCTTCCCTTTTATTTTAAGAATTATTTTGTTTTCTGAAATCTGCCTCTTCTTGCTTATCTGCTGTTACTATAACTATTTTCAAATCTCACTTCTTCTGATACCATTCTGAAGTCTGAAAAAGAATGCAGGTGAGAGGGGGGCAAAACATAACAGCTTAGGACATATTAATAAAACAATCTGCTCCAGGCCTAGAAAAACAAATTAAGTAGAAAACTATTTTTGGGTTATCAAAATCCTGATTCTGTAAAAAGTTAAAATAATTCCAAGATATTGCATTGCTATATGGTAAGGAAAATGGTGGTTGGGGGAGCATATGGAAGGATTTGACAGTAAAGAGTGAGAGGGATTTGTGGTTACCCAGTTCAGTGACTACCCAATTTCTTGTCTTGAAAAAATTAAAAGGCATTCAAAATTTTGAGGTTTAACTACATGAAAATTGCTGTATTTATTGAGAAACTGACAGTTTATAATGGCTGGGGTCCAACACAACTTTTGCTAGTGTTTCCATTCCAAAATGACAAGTCCATAATAGATGATGCTATTATGCATCATATTTTAAAATGCATCTCATATTTCGAAAACATCTCATTATGCCTAGCATAATGGAGCCAAACCCAAATATTTATTCTTTTTACAATATTAATTGCAACATAAATAACATTTATGCATGTGGTCGGAAATACAGTTTTGTGAGAAAGTAACAACTTGATCACATAATGTCGCCTGCAAGCTTAGAATAAACTGATGAACTAACCTAGGAGGGACCAAGTGAATTCCTGAGTCAACAGCAGAGCTCTAGCTGAGGCAATGATTCAAAAAGTAAAAATCTCAAGTAACTTAGCTAAAGAGCACTTCTAACCCAAAAGCAGATTTCATAGGCTTTCTCATGATCTCCGTGTCCCTACAGGCACCAGTACTGTTCTGGCAGATGCTCTTCTTGGTCATATCACAGACATACAGTAATTAGCTTTTCCTGATCTTTTTTATTTGTTTTCAGATGTAGAGACTTAAAAAGGCATGGCATACGTGAGTTAAATACATGTCATTGTTGCTTGCTCCTTTGTTTTTCAGTGCTGTGTTTCTTAAGTATTCTGAACACATTGAGCCAAATGCTGGCAGAGAAGGCAACAGCATCCATCTCCAGTGGTCAAGGTGCAGCAAAATGTACAGAAGACAAAAATTTATATAAAATTCACTTCGGTTTTGATGTTTGCTTTGCTGTGAGAGTAGGACTGAAGGAAAAAGGACATAGACAAGCAAGCTCCAAATTTTGAGGATTCAAGAGAAAAGGAAATCCCAGGATTCCTGTTTCTGTCATTCTTGACTCTGCCATGGCTGCAGGTGATACAGGTGGATGGGAGGACAATTTTTGCAGCAAGCAGTCTTCTCCTAGTCCTCATCCTAAAAACAAGGAAACAGTGAGCCAATGGCTTTGCTGGAGCGACACCGTTGGGAGCTTCTGGAGAGGATAAATGATGTTCTCAAGGAGTTGCCCTTGCCATTCTTCTGCTTTGGGGCTTCACTCTCATTCCTCTGGTGTTGTGGCTCCCCTCTGTGACTCACAGCAAAGGGCGCCATATGGCTCCATAATTATTTAATTCCTTCATTACACGTGGCACTAATATCATCGATAATATCAGCAAAAATTTGGGAGAATGATGTGTGGACTACCTGACAGTACTGTCTTACTAGAGAGGAACCTTATGATTCAGGGTACCTTAAGCTGTTCTCACCTTTAAGTTTTTTGTTATGATAAATCTAGATACTGCATAAAATTCATACCTGACTTGCACTAATATGAATGAAATCAAGTTAATATTTTAACATGTAATTTCTTATCTGAGGAATCAAACTGGATAAAAAATTATATGATACTGTTTGAAGCTCAGGCCTATTCCAGCCTAATTTATTATACCAGTAGCATTATTTCGAGGTTCTTATTAATTAATGTTGCCACTATATTGGTATTCTCTATATTGCAAACGAAAGTTAAGATGAAAGAAAATCCCAAATAGAAAGATGTAACTGCTTCTTATTTAGACCAGAATATTTTTTATTTCTGTTGCCTGGCAGTTCATAGAAAACCAAATTTTTCACCTGCTTTCCTTTTATTACAGTCTAGCTGCATAGCACTACAACAACACTGAGATATTTGTCAATGAACCCAAAGCTAGGGGTGTTTACTTGTTTAAACACCAAAAGGCACATGGGCCCACTAAGAATATAAAGTGAACAGCACCTGCAACTCAGTCATGATGCTTTTTCTCAGCTTCAATTACCAGCTCTGGACAGTGATGACATGCTAGCATCACATTGGGTTACAATTACAAACCTATTTTTCCTCTTAGCTGTTCTTAAATATGGAGATTTGGTTGATTTGAATACAACTGTTTCTCTTTTACCCCTGAGAATGAAAAGACCCTCTATAAAGAAAATGTTATTTTATTTTACAAAAATTATTATTCATAATATAAACGCATTCTGCATTTAGAGTACTACTTACATCTAAGGTGTCTGATCCATTAAAATGGCCAGATTCTGGGTCACACAGAAGGTAGTAGGTATTATTATAGGCAAAACTATTATTCTGAAAAAAGAAGCTTGTCTCAAAAGATTCTCCTTAAATTTTGCCAAACTTTAAACATTTTATCTAAAAATGTGCATGGCAGGTGTTTGCCTCAGGCTGAATTTGTTTGGATAGCCCAAGCAGTTTGCTTTCTTTTTTTGAGGAATTCTAGGCAAAATACATTATTGTGCTTCTGTTACCAAATTATACTGGCATTTCCTTTACTAGATGCACTTTGCAAAGAGGATTCACATTTCAGGGGCGACAGCTTTTCTCTGTTTGATATGACTTTTTCAGAAAAATATTCCTGTAAAAACTGTAAGTCTTTGGAAAATTATTGTCTGCATATAGTCATTAGCAAATGTTTCCATTTTTATAATTTTTTTTTTAATATATTATCCTCTGTAAACATTCTTGGCTTTCTCAGTGGTCCTACAGTTGTTCAGATTCTGTACCAATATTTCCAAGCAATTAAGAATGCTTATTGCTGTGTAACTCTACCCTGTACATAAACCATCTTCACAAGGTGGTTTGTCACACATTAGGTGAGGAATACAGCACTGAAACTTGAGGGTTGTCTATAATATCTGCTCCTTTGGTCTTGAATGAAATTCATTACTGACAGCAATGTGCCTGTCTGTGTACCAGCATAAACACCCATCTATTGGTGCACAGAAAACCTGGACAGACAAATCTTTGCAAAAATTGGATGGTTTGTTTGGATCAAACTGTGAAGTCTGCGCTAAGGATGCCAACTTGTGATTAAGATATCCAATTGTTAATCAAAACTGGTGTAATTCTAACCATTATAGCTTAATCTAGGTTTTCCATAGCTATGCTAGAATAAAATAACATCAAACAAGGAGATCCAAACCTAGACCACAATATGGAACATCCTTTCCCAGTGCAATAATATTTCACCGGAACAAAAATTGGTTTTGTGTTTTCTTTCAAGTACCAACTGAAATTTCCTTTTCCTTTCCTGATTTTTCTTTCAGAAACAGCCTGAAAAGGAGGAACCAAACTCAGCCACATGGGTCAAGGAATGGGAATTCCTCTGATTACAGAGACTTTGAGATATAGCTGTGATGAAAAATGGGTGATTCCAAACTAAAACAAAAATCCAAGCAAATGCAAATGGAAACATTTAAAAGCACGAGTAGCTGAAAATGATGCAGTTATAGTAGGTATACAGAGCTTCTTACCAAGTGATTAAAACCACTTGTGGATATTAAAATGAAGAAATGGACTAAGAATCAGCAAGAATGGAAAAATACATGTATCTGAGGCAGATGAGAGGAACAGATGGGCAGAGCACTTCCAAGAAGTCTCACTAGACTCAGCCCACTGTCTATATAATATTTTGATGAAATGTTATGAACCTAAGCTATTTAATATTAACAATAACTAATTGAGATGTCAGCAATAAACACAGCAATCCAGAAGCTAAAAAATGTCAAAGCAGAGAGCAAAGATCATTATCACAGAGAATAATATTATCCAGCATGATATATCCAGGATACAATATTTAAACTCATCTGAAAAAAAAAATATTTCCTGTCCCTCCTGCAAGAGA
This sequence comes from Monarcha castaneiventris obscurior, assembly GCA_026261815.1. NCBI lineage: Eukaryota > Metazoa > Chordata > Aves > Passeriformes > Monarchidae > Monarcha > Monarcha castaneiventris. Next base: position 5,143,844 of record JAMPIT010000379.1, read on the forward strand.
AATCATCTGCAAAGTAATATTATACAGGATGTAAGATGATGTTGGGCAGAAATCTTAGTAAACAATAGGCCAGATTCAGCTGAGGTGAACATGAGTGAACTAGAGGTAGTTATGGTAAGTACCATCATGAAAGTACATCATCAGTTCTCAAAAACATTTGGAAAGCTTATGTACACGTGCAGTCATACACTGAGCATGAAATCAGGTTCACTCCTTGAAGAAGATACAGAATGGAGGACAAAGTACATTTTAATATCAAGGCTTTTGGATATAACCCCACAGAAATGTATTATGTTCATACCTCTGCCCTGGCATGTCAACTAAATAATTTAAACTCAGCTTTCCCGAGATAACTGAGAATTTCATCCTCTTTTTTATTTTTGGTTTTGGGAATCCGATTTAAATCTTCAGTTTTAAGAGATAATTGGCAGTGGCAAGTTCAACTGAAAGTAGCAAGGAGATCTGGAATCATAGTGTGCCATGAAGAAAGAGTGTTGCTGACATTAATATTTCCAGGGATAGATCTTTAGGCAACTGCTTGCTATGTTAAGCAGCTAAACCCACAGTTATTTTATGGTATTGACAGTACAGAAAACCAGGATTATTTTGCTGACTTGTTTTATTAAAACACAACTCTGTTTTACATTCGGTAAAATAACCCTTTTAATTCCACTCCTGATTGACACTGATATAAACTGACCTTCTGGATTCTACATATCATCATTCTGTAATTCTGCAGCAGTGCCTCATGAGACATCAGTTTATTACAAAACATAGCAGACCAAAGTGCAGCTAACAGAACAAGCACTAGCTACTACTCACTGCTATCAGTAGTAGCCTACTATGGTTTCCAGATCTAAGCAAATCAGTGTTACGTGTTGAACAGAGACTAATGTGTCACTTCTAAATCTACACGTTCTCTATTTCCTACGATGCTAATCTGATATCAGAGGATCCAGGGTGTGTGTCATATTAATTCAGCAGTGCACAGTGAATGCTAAGTTCTATGTAAATGACATAAGCCTTATCAGTTCCATTCATTGTTACAACTCAAACAACAGCAATTACAACAACTCTACAGGTTTTGGCACTGCAAGAATGGCAGATTTATTAGCAAAATCCAGTTAATATTTATCTTTTTATACTATTCCACTACCAAGTTACACCTGTACAATATACAAAGCTCCTAGGTAATGAGATACTTCTTTATTGTCAAATCTGCTCCACAGACTGCTGGTAAAGATTACATAGTTCATTTAAATAAAGCTCTTTTGTCAACAGGCCGGATATACTTTAAAAATGAGTAAAAGCCTCATGAAAAAAAACAAATCTCAACTGATGTGCAAGTATACATGAAAAGATGCACTTGTTTTTTTGACCTTATTCCAGCTGTTAATGCTTTAGTAAGCAGATTAGCAGGATTACATTTTTAAAAAGGAAAAATTTATTTCAAGATCCACTGAAAAACAAGCTAAGAAAAGTCTAAAAAATCAGAGTATGATCTTCTACTAGAAATATTGGTGAATGCAGACAAAAACATTGACTAATGGAGGAAGAAAAAACTGAAAGAGTGGCGTTTTGATCTTTAACTGCTGTTGAGAAAAATGAAGAAAATAGACAACAGAGTAAGATCTGGGTTTCTTTCTGTTTGTTGTGCCTAGTACTGAAATACCAATATGAAGACTGAAAGTGTGCTTTCTATATAAGATTTCTAAAAATGTAGCCTAGAGTTTGATACTGAGTAGATGTAGAAAATGTGTGATGTTATTCTTTCCTCAAAGACTTCTCTACTTGCCAGTTTGTACTGCTAGAGAAGGAAAATATATCTGTACATCTCTTTATATCATTTAGCAACACTTAGAATCAAATACTGTTATTTCATCCCCAGGAGCCTGAAGCAATGAATGGAAACATCTCGAAAAAGTGCACATAATTGCACTTACTCCAAACCAAAGGTTTAATTTTTTAAAATACTTTAACTTTTTTTTTTTTTTTTTGCCTCCTAAACTCTGATCTGCAGAAGCCTACAACTTTTTCAAACTTTTGTTTTGTATTTGCACAAAACCATTAGAGGAACATGTCAGACAGCACAATCTGAAGTGTCAAAACACTGCAAGTAAAGAAGATTGTTCCAAAGAAATTTCTGACCTTGCCATTAATTTCTTCTGTAAAAGCAGCCATAATCCCTAGTAATTCCTTTTTCAGATTCTTATGCTTACTCTGCAGATATTGCACAATAAAATACCATATCTCATCCTCTGTCCCCTCCTAAAGGATTTTTGGAGTATAATTGTTAGCACATTTTTCAAGAAGTAAACTAAGGCCCTTTTGGCATGTAGTGTTGTTGACAAATTTTTTCATTAGCTTATAATTTTAAAACTAAACTAATAAGCAAACTTTAATAGGAATATATTACACTATTTCCCCAAACAATTTCATGGTGAAGTCTAAGATCAGCTTCATCTTTGTGAACGGTGAATTTTTGCCTTCTTTGCTACCTTTGAAACACAGTAAGATTAATTATCAAAATGTACTTCATTTGTAGACCTAGCAGAATACAGAGATAGCACCCTGATTGTCTTGACTAAGGCATATCAAATATTATGATGATAAACATTTATATTCAGCTGTTGCTTCCAATTCCTATGAAGTATCTCTTGATCACTGCAGAAAAGTAAAATGAATTTCAAAAGAACACATTTTATCTTTTTCTGGATGACACATACATTTATTAGTTATCCCTTACAACTTCATGAAAATTCAAGGATGATAAATCAAGCCCATCTTGCTCTCTGGACAGAAGTGAGCCTGTTGTCACCAGAGAGTGCTGCCATCCATTTGCGTTTCTGGGCCTTTGGCACCTGGCAGTGATGTCAGTCACCAGCCTATCCCCAGGTTTTGTGCAGCAGGACCATTCATTGCAACAACCCAGACCATACTGCGGGCTGCTCTGCAGTTGCACATGTCCCTGGATGCCTGGCTGAATCCCCACCAGCATCCCTTTATCCATGATGGAAAATTAACTCCTGGTTAACCATTTCAGGAGTGACATGGCCTTCAGCTGCACAGGGATCTCCCACGTGTGTTTGCACAATACACAGCCCAGAGAGCAAAAGCAGCCAGGGACTGGGGATTCTGTAGGACCAACTTGAGCACAGAGAGGTAAGTGTGCTTCCTGGAAGGCAATGAATCAATCAGGAGAACAGCTGGCCAATTAAGATGTGCATAACTTCCTGCCAGATGTTACCTTTGTGCTGATGGCTGACTGCATCTTAGAGATGCACATTGTTTCTCAGCCCCTGGGGCTACTTCCATATCGTTAAATAAACAGAGCCAGGAACCACTCTGTGGCAGGAAGGCTGAGAGGTGCAGGCAGGTTTTGTCCACACTTTGTAGTCCACTGCCACTTCCCAGCCTCGTGTGATGACCTCACTGCCCAAAGACACACACAGTATTTTTGGGGCAGAGGGGTTAGCAGCTGAATGACTGAATTAATGAGCTTCAGCCTAGGAAGATGAAACACTGACTAGATATTGCATACCCCTGGACATGGCAAAGCCTCTTGGGATAGTGGTGGAGTACTGTATTGTGTTGAGGGAACTAAAGCTGGTGCTGTCCTGTTCACACTCTCTGCTTGAAGCAGAGCCTGATGCATGTTGTTCCTCACACTCTGTTAGGTTTTCTCTTGGAAAGTGCTGACTAGCACAAGTCAGAGCAGCACCATGTGGTACCATAAATATGCAGCATGGAGTGTTAGGTCAAGCTAGATCCCTAATCCTGTTTTATTTTGCAGACTAGATATAGCCTTCACAGCCAAGATTATACTGAGCTTCCTTTTGAAACTGTCTTGCAAAGAGCCAGATAAACACATGCTCTTCATAAACAATAAGTATTGAATTCATAAATAATAAGAATTAATGGGCAGGAAGGGATTAAGAAGGGATTGTGAAGGCTGAAGGGGGTCTAACTTCAACAAGAAGGGGAATAATAGGGAAAACTTACGTGGCTACAAGGTCTTATGGGGGGGGGGTCTGGTTAGGACCTTTGCTGTGAAGGGGAAAAGGGATATCTTGAGAGTCATAAACTGAAGTCTTTAAGTGATCAACTAACTTGAATTTGACATAATTTGATTGATCGAACACCCTTTTTATTTTTCTTATCTAGAACCAATGTTTCATAAATCTTATGAAATTTCATAAATCTTATGAAAATTCTTCATCCTAGTCACCTGCTTCCTGACCTTGAGTCTAGCTCTAATTTACATCTTTAGGCTAAACAGTTGTTTTCCTTCTTGCTTGCCTCAGAGGTAAGCATAAAGTGACAGAGCATCCTTACTTGCTTACTAAACACAAGAACCTTTTGAGTTTTACAAGGACTCAGATTCTAATGCCCACCACATCTACACACCAGCTTCTTGGTACAGCCATTTGTTCTGTGTGATTCTTGGTTGGATTCTCACAGAGACCTCTAAAGAGTTATTTAATTACCTGATCTGAGAACATAGCCCTCAGACAGGCAGGTCTATCTTTTCCCACCCCCATTATCTGCCTGTCTTCAGAAAGGATGGATATTGTATTCAAAAATTAATTCTGTAGGGAAGGCAGAAATTAAAATGGTGTTCATAGAATATAGTTTACAATTAGTTAGATACTTAGCTTCAGTCTGTCATAATATGTATTATATTAACTAGCCATCAAGATAATTGGAATAAAATATTTCAAGCCTTGCCAGAACCTTTTGTCCTCAGAAGGGCTTAGGCATTCAGCCACATTTCTGCAGGAAGCACAATGTGAGCAGAAGGAAAAGGCTAAATGAAGTCATACACTGTCAGTAATTAAATCCCTCAGTAGCTACTCTAAGTCATTCATATAAAAGCATTACATTGTAAGAAACCCCACAGGTGTGATGTAGGTTAGAACCTAATGTCAAGGAGAAGTCTGAACAGTATTCCAAAAACATTGGTCCACTGTACATCATTCTGAAAGGTCTGAAAAGAAGAAAGATGAAGAAAGATGAAAAAAATTAAGAACAAGAACCAGAAGGACAAGAAATAAAGCATGTGTCTGAGAAGGCAGGAATTAGAATTATCCACCTTGCAGGTCTATTTCAATCTACAATATTCCCACCTTAATATTTCATTTAAAACCCCAGACTAAATAGGGAAAAAATACTGTTGGAAAAACTCCCAACTACATTATTCGTGGTAAGTTTTCAAAGTGTTTGAGCAAACAAACAAAAGGTTTCTTAACTAGTGTTGCTCTGTCTTCTCTTCTGTACTCCACAATACCTTCCAGCCTTCACATTTAGAGAGCTCAGTCAGGCAACCAAGTTTGCTATTGCATTTGCAGTCTAAATTTCAAAGCATAGCCCATGTCTCCTCTAGTGTGTTCTTGTTGTACTGGGTTTGCATGGCCAAGTTTTGGTAGCAAGTTATGGTAGGAGTGGCTTCTATAAGAAGCTTCCCCATGTCCAGCAGAGTTGCCAGAGAAGAGAGGAATGAGTGTTTGAGAGAAGAACAGCCCTGCATACACTGGGGTCAGTGCACGTGGAGGGCTCTGAGCCCTAGGGACAAAAGCCCTCTGCACACCCTTGGAGAAGAGGGAACTGAGGCCAAAAAGTCTCTACCCAGAGATAAGCAACCTTCCTCAGGTCATGGTGACTAAGTGAACCGCCCCCAGCATGCCTCGCTTCTTTATGGTAATAGCTTGTACCCAGTTGGCAAATTGGTTTCTACCCCACCCCCTGCCTTTCCTATAAAAGGCCCTGGATCTGCCCTCGAGTGATGGAAGTCTTGCTTTTGTCCTGTCCTTTGCAGAGGCTGCTGGGCAATAAAAGCTGTCTCTGTGGAATAGCCAAATGAGGCTTTTGTCTCTCAGTTCATGAGTTTGCCTCGGGTGATCTCACACAGAGCTGAATCACAAGAGCTGGAATCACTTGTAGCTGAGAAATCACTACACTTGCTGAGATCACCGCTGTCCAGGGAGGCTGCCTTGGCCCCTAGAAGAGTTGTTCTTTGCAGGACACTCTTTCTAGGAAGGTTGTGGCATACCGGTACTGACCAGCATCGGACCCCCTGTGACAAGTGCAGAACGAGTGGGAGGAGGTGCCCCAGAAGCTGGAGCTGACATTCCCCTTCAGTCCATGGTGAGGCAGCTGTGTCTCTGCAGCCCATGGAGGTCCACAGGGATGCAGAGATCCTCCTGCAGCCCCTGGAGGAACCCACACCAGAGCAGATGGGTGCCTGAGAGAAAGCTGTGAATCTGTGGGGGACTCATGCTGGAGCAGGAGTCTGGCAGGGATCTGCAGACCCATGGAGAGAGGAGCCCATGCAGGAGCAAATTTCCTGGCAGGACTTGTGACCCTGTGGGGGACCCACGCTGGAGCAGGTTGTGCCTGAATGACTGCACCCATGGAAAAAATGACACATGTTGGACCAGTTTGTGGAGGACTGTTGCCCTTGGGATGGACTCATTGGAGAAGTTCTCGGATAACTTTCTCTGTGTGAAGGATCCCACAAGGCAGCAGAGGAAGAGTTTGTCTCCCTGAGCAGTGACGAACTGACCATAATCCCCATTCCCTGTCTGTGTCGTTGGTGCAGAGGAGGAGGAGCTGGGAAAGAGGGAGGGATGGGGGGAAGCTATTTATGCTTCACATTGTCCTACTCCATTCAAATGGACATGGACCATACAAGATGTCTAATAATCATATATTGCGCTGGTAACTAGCACTGAATCAAATCCAACAGTGTAGGTTTCAACAGTGCTGTATGTTTAGCCAAGGAGACACTAATTTGTGCATTTCACTATTTTCTTTTTATTTAGTCTTCTTATTGCTCAAAATATTCTTTAACAATTCTCCATGCTTTTACTTAATTTTTGCTCAAGCTGAATTCTGTTGTTTCCATCCGTGTATCATATTCCCTTGCTTTTCCTCCTCAACAGCATGCAGAGATTGGCAGCCATCAATTAGATTGCAGTGCCATTGTAAATTATTTATTATATTTCATAATGATAAAGCAGCACTTGATCTTGCACAAGGTAAGATAAGGTCTCTGGTACAGTGCCTGATAAAAACTTCAATCACAGGACCATATTCTGCTTGTCACTGAAAAAATTCAATGCAAAAGCGAAATAAGTCTTCATTTCCTGATACATTAAGAAGTTTCCAGTTACTTCACCCATTTCTTAAGATAAAAAAAGTATTAGCTGTTAGCATTCCTGTTTCTTGCATGTAGCAATAGTAACATTCATTTTTCAGCTTCAGGCTATCCATGCTATGTGGCACTACCTGGTCCCCTCATCTGGAGGACCCGTAGAAACAGAACACATTTTCCTCCCCTTTTTCTTGCAGCCATTTCCAGCACAGTGAAATTCAGGGCCCTCATACAGGTGATGTTCATGTGGATCTTGGCCTGCTGCTGCTGGGGAAATCGCCAGGACATGCACCCACAAATCAGAGCTGGGCATGTCGTTGCTCCAGAGGACAGATAAAGCCTGAGACAAGCACAGCTCAGTCTTCTGTTTTACACCCTGCTTTGAGGGGCCAAGAGCCACAGAATGACATCAAAGACAACAGCCATATTTTGAATTTATGTGAATAGTTAAGAACCCAAAAGCAACAATGTTAGTAGAATTAAGAGCAATTAAAGTCAAATTTGCTCAGCATCTGCAATGGCCCCTAGGATTAGTCATTTTTATACTGCAGCAAGGAAACTGAAAGTCCTGGGAGGCCAGGCTCTAGCCCAGATAGATCCATGTCTCATCCCTGAGCACCACAACAGGGAGCCTATTAACACTGACAAGGCTGACTGCCCTGAAATTGCAGACTTTTAAAACACTAACATTCTTGGCCCCAGTGGCACAAGGGCCCAGGCCCCGTGCCCCAGTTTTTGGGCAACATCTCAGGACCTCTGGGTGTCAAGTGTCTGGTTCTGCCGTGAGCCACCAGAGTCCCTGCTGCAGAACTGAGACCACAGCCCCTGTTTTTGGGGGACCACACAGGCGCAGTCATGCTGCTGAGACTGGAGGAACCACACTGGAGACGCAGACTCCACACTGGCACGACCCCAGGCATCTCTTTCCAACTCTGAGAAGGGTAGCACTGAAAACTCGGTTTCTGTCACTGAGAAATTGATTGAACACAAGATGTTAAATAGTCACCTCAGTTTTTGTTTCAATACTTTTGCTGACAGATTTTCACTTGCAAACTTAGGTGTGTTTCTTAAAATCATCTTTCTTATCAAAAGGGCTTTATAGATGCAGCAATATCAGCCTTTAATTGACAGGTATGGTATTTACAAGGCAAATATGTTAAATAGAAGGCATTAAAACAAATAGATCTGAGAAAAATGATTGAACCCTTCAAAGATGTATGTATTTCATGGACTTCATCTTAAAATTGGTGTCTATGTTCTTTCTTCTTAGCAAGGAGTATGACTGTATAGTGAGCTTTTCCTAACTAATGGAAAATTCTCCAGAACTGATCAAAATTCAAATGCATATGAAAATAAAGAAGTATTTTCTAGAGTGTTAGCTTCAGACTGATTTTCACTATGTTTATCAAGAACTTTGGGTTTTATAATCCTTCCTTGAAATGCGATTACTAAAAATCCTTTCAAACAACAGTTTTCCTAGGTAAAAGCTGGTAGCAGTAATAAATAAGAGAGAAAACACATCTTTGGTTAAACTATTTTAATGAGGAGACACTTAAACCATTAATGACCTGAGTCAGTGACTTTAGTAAACATGAGTTAGTTGGCAGGTTCCACCTACCTTGATTTCCAAGATTCTTAACAGCCACAATTACACAAATAGATTCAGTATTATGTTCCTGATTACCAGATAAATGAAAGATGCAAAAAAGAATCTAGTTAATGCCTTTATAATCACACACAATTACCTTAAAAGGATAATAAAAAGGAAAGAAAAATGTTCAGAAGTTAGGAAATGCCAGACTTACAGTTGCTTTTGCAATGTTAATTTAAGACCCTATGCATTATGACACAGCTTAATTTATATGGTTCATAGTCCTTTTCATATCTCTTTCAAAGCAATGAGTGGACTCGCATTGTGAACTGATCAACATGTGGAGTGATTTCTGGGTGAGACTATTTCTGCAATGCAACAATATTCCGTGTGAGACAGAGCTGAAACAGTAGCCCAAAGATTTTCATAGATGTTGTTGAGAACACATGACAGCTGATATTTATGCATCTTTAATTCCTTCTCAGCCTCTGAAAGCAGAGTGTGCCTAATAGCTTTCCATCTTCTTCCATGTTCTTCCATTTCACCATAGACTGACTCAGGTTTGATGAAGAACTTCAGCTTCTCCCTGGACTGCTCTTATGTCACATCTTGTGGCATATTATACATAACTTCACCTTTTCTGGAAATCTGCTCTGGCCGATCTACATGAAATTGAAATACAGTCAAATGTAGTATTAACAACCACTTAAGGCCAGAAGGTCCCTGATGAGATCCAGAGGACAGAAATCCATGGTCAAGTGCTGTGTAGGGGGGGCAAACCAGTGGAACTGATGAAGCCACCTTGGCATGGTAGAAACCAAGAAAAAGGACCATTTGGGCTTGAACCCAAGGAGGTCTCCATGGTCTCATTTTTTTAGCCTTTCTTTAATATATCAAATGCCTAAAAAGCAATGCTGTCAGTCTTTGTTGCAGCCAATGCTGAAAAATGGAAAGCATAAATGTCAGAAGCTGAATTTTCTGGGTTTGGTGATTTTTTTCTAAGTCTGTTTTTCTTCTGCCTTTCAGGACATAAGTTCAGCTTCTAGCAGCAGAAGTAACAATAATAATTACCTTAATTATTCATCTTGATCAGTTTTCTCTTTCTGCAAAAAGGCAAAGAAAACAAAGACCTGCACACATCACATGCATCTTGCTTTCTTTTGGAAGAAAATTCGGGCACACGAGGAAGGAGAGAAACATTTCACTTCAAAAGGTTCCCAGTTGGGAAGACCTGGAGAGCAAGGCTGCAGAGGACGCAACAGGTACATTTAATGTCAGCAGAGACAGAGTAACCATATCCTAGATAAAAAAAAAAAAATATTTCTTTCTCCAGTTAAAGACTAGGCTGACTAGCACACCAACTGTTTTGCACTCCTCTAATACAAAAATGTGCTTATTTGGATGCTTTATACTATCCCAGAGTTTGGAAAAGCAATAAAGAGTATATCAATACATTTAGCTTTACAAGTTTTTTTTTTTTAAAAACACAACACAAAACCATACTGCAATCACTTCTCTTTAGCATATCTTTAAGTATTTCTTTCAAAAGTTTAAAGGCTCCTTAACCCTAATCCTTTCTGAGGTCAATCATATGTGCTATATAGAATAAAATATTACTTTTTTTTTCTATTACCTGAAATATTTACATAAAATAAATCCACCATAACTCCAAATCAAGAATAAAATTACCTGTTCTGTGTCAAAACTATCTCACATAAGTCAACCACTTTTAAATAAATACAAAAGTCTTATCTTGCATGGAGGCTAGGCAACAGAAAATAAAATTTAACTGCAAAGTCAGTTATCTTGCTATAGATAGCAAAGAAATACAGAAATTTAAAATACATACTGAAAAACCCTATAGGTATAAAGCTTTGAACTTGGTCAATAGTCTAGGAAAGCTAGGTTTTGGCAATTACTAAATACCTAAAGTGTTGATAACTAAAACACTGCATGTCGTTGGACACAGGAAGATTTATAAGAGAGAAATCACTGTAATACAGTCACTGGGAATGTAGAAGAAGTATTTAATTTTATTATATAATCTGATAAATATTTATTGAATAGTTCAAGAATGCATCTTAGTAAGAGTTTAAGACTCTCCTAATTCACATTCCCCAAGAGAGTAGGAATGTTTTTTGCCAGTGGCTTTTCACTGCAGGGCATAGCTTTTTAGGTAAAAAAAAAAAAAAAAAAGAAAGAAAACCCCAATGATACTTTTTCTCCCCAAAACTGAAAAAGGACAGCTTCACAAGCATTAAAATAGTAAAATAAAAGGTAGGCTTGTACAGTGATCTTTATTTTGGCTAAATATAAGACTGTAAATAAGATGGTAAATACAATAACTGATAGTTAACATCTGTTTATAGTACTACTACATCTATTAATCTGATTATCATGCTTCCTGTAGGAAACGAAAGAATTGTATTTGCATGCCTACAGCTCAAGTCTGTTCGATTTCCTGCAGATCATCTATGTCATACCTAGACAGGTGTGTTGCCCTCAGGCTATTTTTACTACATAACATCTGAAATCACAACTGTGAACCAGTTCTGCAGGTGAGAATTTACATTTGAATTTGAAAAGTTCTGTGCAGCTTTAAGGAAGAGCAAAGTACTTACTGAACAACCATGGCCACTGGTTTTAGAGTTGCCTTCCTTACTGGGACCCATATTAATAATCCAATCTTTCAGAAAGTTTTATTTTTACCAGGAAATAATTTGGGCTACTGTTAGCTAGGTACTTAAATGTAAAGGTTTAGGTACCTTGCATAAGGCACTGGAGTTCAAAAGCTTTGCCCAACATCTAAATTAAATAGCATTATTCTACAAAGGTGTAAGAACAGGAACTGCAACATCTCAGAAGAAAAACTGCACCCACACTGCCTGGGGCTGCACTTACTCAGAGCTTAACTTCAGAACTCCCCTTGCACCTTTAAGAAATTACTGCTCGAGGGACAGTGTGAAGTTCCTATGTGCGCAAAAATTAACTTCAGTATAATTTTCTTATCTGTCAGAATTTTTAACTATTCCTTTTCATAGCTTCAGGAAAAAAAAAAAAAGAAAAACCCAACATTTTTCTAATGGGCCACTGATCAGAACTGTTATTCTGATGGTGAAATCCCAAAGGGAAACGTTTCAAATATGAAGTATTCCCTCCAGAGTCCCTGGCAGTCATAGAAAGAAGAACTTCTTGATGTATAAAGACGGTGTCACCATTGTCAGAGAATACTACAGCAGGAAATGAACCACAAATAAAAGCAATGTCTTTCTGCCTATGAATCAAAATAGTTGTTTTTTAACCTACAATAATTTTAGAGAATAAAATTCTAATGAATGCTTGCACACATTATGAGAAAAAAACCCCACTTTTCTGTAGTGTTTTTTGAATGTGCATATACTTGGGCTAATACTTAAGCTGATAATTTAAAGAGGACAAGGTTGTACACAACATATAGAGGAGGTCCCCATCAAGAAATCAAAATATCATTTTAGAGAAGGTGAAATAATGTACAGTTCACAGCCAACCTCACTTTTCCAACAAATGGAGCCATAAATGCAATTTTCTGTCCTTTGCTCTGAAGAATTAATTTTAAGGTATTCATATTTTTCTTCAAGTACATCTTAAGTCTCAATTAAACCCCAAAAAGCTACAATAAAGTAGCATTAGGAGCCAACTTAAACCCATCATAGCAAGGAAATTCAGTCTTAGGCTAAAATTTTTTTCTTACTCTTCATCTTTAAATCACTCTGTTTTGGTTAGGAATTGTACAGCCTGGAGAAGTGTGTGATTTTTCATACTGCACAGTACATATGTTCCAGCACTTAGGTTAAAGGAAAGTCGGAATTTTTGGCCTTAACTCTGAATTTCTTTACCTTTGAAGGCTTAACTGAAGCATCTATAATCAGTTTAACACGAGTTTTTAACATTTAAATCTTTTCACTTTGGAATAGAAAGTGGAATTTCAAAAGCTCCTATTTTGCTGTGTACTTCAACAGTGCTTTCTAAATTTAAAGGATTGAGCACCACTTACTACATGAGACTGAATATATGCATTTTTAAATGGCACTTAGACATGAGTGGCTTAAATGTGGTAAAAAAGGCTTACACATTGCCAATATAAGTTACAAATTCAAACATTCAGGCATGAAAATCCTTTCCCTAAGTTGTTTTCAAGCTTCATCTTTTTTTTTCTGTAATAACTAAAGCAAAGCCACAGTAGCTGCAGCCATTTGCATCTAAGGAAGAGATGTTTTGCTTTGGTGATATAGTTAATGAGTCTAAAAATATTCAGTATAATAATTCTGTCAAAGCCCCCACAGTCTCCTCAATGAGCAGAAGCCTGCAGGATTCCAATGGGGAGCCAAGTAATGAGCTCTCAGCATTCGCTCCCACACCGTCCAGACGAAATATACTCGGGCCTCCACGGTTCCACATCATTAGCAACATGAAACAAAGACACATGCTTGACTTTAATAAGCGACTAAAGTTGCTGGCTTATTAGGCTGTCACTGCACATAAACTCTATTTCAGTGTGACAAAACAGTTCCCTGCAAAAACAACAACAAAACAGAAAAAACCCTAAAACAAAACAAAACAACAACCAAGAAAGAAAAAAACCCCAAAAACCAAGAAGAAAAACAAAAAGAAGGGACCACTTTTCCAAGCAGAGATTGGTATAATTTAGTGTAGTAAGTGATTGAACAGAGTTGAACGGGGGCACAAGGGAAGTGATGGGTTTCTGACACCGACTCTCACGGGCACGCCGCAGACCGCGGTTTCACTGCTGGAGACATGGGCTGCAGTGATCAGGCTATGGGCATATGTGACTGAGTTTTAGTTGATATTCCTGCAAGACAGGAAGTGAAGAAGCTTATTTCCCACTGGGAAAAGGTTCAGGCATGATTAACTTGGGCATGACCAAATAGGTCAATGATATGACAATGTGTCTAGCACAATAATTAAGTGGAAAAATGTGTGTAATTTGTTTCTTCTTGTTCTTCACATACCAATAATGTATTAGCAAGGATTCATTTAATCTCTTTCATTATATAAAAATTGATAGCAACACAGTATGATAGCCTTCAGTCGAATATATTCCTTTAAATTATATTTATTACCTCAGCAAAATAGTTGCACCGATGAATACTCCTCAGTGTTTAAACTTTAATGTTTGACTTGCAAAGCTGCTGAGGAGCTTTTTAAATGTCAATTTTAACTAAAAGTATACTGACAGAAACAGAAAAAATCATACTATTTACATTTTAAAAACGAAGGCCTTTGATCTTAAGAAAAACTCAGCATTAGGGATGTGCAGGAAAGAACCCTCCTGTTCCACATGCTTATTCCCAATTTTAAACATTCTCCTGTTTCATATCAAGGTGACACATGTAAAAAACTAGGGATTGAGGTTAACAGAAGGGTTCACTTATGCTGTAAGTCAACCAGCAGCTGGCTATGGCACTCATCTGAAGGGTGAAGATCAAAGCTCAGGTTCTCTCTTCTGCATTAATTCAGAGCAGGCATTGATATTTTCATGCACTACAAAGTCACCATCAGAGCTTCAAGGGAAGAGAATGATAAAAATCCAGCCATACACATTCAGTAGTGTGGCCTTAAAATACCTAGATTTTTTGAGACAGATGCTGAAGTCCCAGTTTCAAGCTGGGTTTAACCAACTCAAGATGAGTAAAAATACTGTCCTAGGCTCAAAGAGCATGTCCCTGTCAAAGCTTCTAAATAAAGGCCTATGAAGCACTCAATTCTGCAACCCCGCCATTTTTCAAAGGATAAGATTTCTTACGCAGGTATGCTCAGCTTCTTTAAATATTTATTTCATTCAGAATACTTTTTACAGATGTTCTTTTCTTTCTGAGCTCAATCTCAGACCTTTTCGATAATGGTAACACACTTTCAGGAGACAGCCATCTTAATATTACTGATGTGTTTATATGTAGTTTGGTGGGCATGTTTAGGAGAATAATAGTTATTAAAGGGTAAGATAAAGATCTATATTTGGGGGACAGTTCTGTAGCAGTGTTGTTATTTTTTTGGTTTGTTTGGAAAATGTTGAAGAAGGGGTTTTGTAGGCATCGGAATAGCTCCTTTATAATTCCAGTGGAGGTGACACAATTTTAAAAGATCACAGAACAAAAGAGACAGAACCTCACTGTTGGCTTAACAGTCTGATCCATCAGAATTTCCAAGGGAAAAAGAAATAGGTTATCTTTTGGCAACTTTAAAACAAATGCTGTGGTAAATCACAGCTTTTATAAATGAAGACTTGAAAGGATCAAAAACCCAGAAAAAGAAGAAAAGTTCCTCTTTAATACGTTCCTGAAAAAAACCCAGATAATAGATAAATAACAATGAAGGGTACATTACGGCAAAAATTATAATCAGTTGCTAATTTCAGATGTAATCTCAGGATACTTCGACAGCCAGCAGTATGAGCAGGAAGCTACCCTTCACCATGAAGCTCAGCAACAAAGTCTGGAACAGCCAGGCCCAAATCTGTACCACAACATTACCATGGGAGCAGAAACTTGGAATGCTGCAGTGAGCATAGCAAGCAGGACATACATCGAGCACTCCATCATTGTATACAACAATCACACCCAGCTGCCTTTCCCCAAAAGGCTGGGAAGCACATGAAATTCACCTAGAGCTTTCTCAGAGACTTGTCAAAAGGGGGACTCAAGTGTGTAGGCCCTGAAAAGCTGAAAAGTCCTCATTTATGTGAGCAGAAAGCCCTTGCTATAACTATGTCACAAGCAGAATAGAACTTTGTAGTCAGACACAATGGACGTGGCAGATACAGCACATGCAAGTAAAGCTAATAAATTTGGGAGAAATTTCAAAACTCTGTGGGCAATATTGCCTGTCAAAGAAAACGTCATTATGGAATCTTGCATCTATGTAGCTTTTATCTAGATCCAGCTAGTAAATGCTAAATACCAAAATACTGTCAGAGTTACCTTCACAAGTTCAATAAGCACAAAGCTGACCTGTGCAGGCTAGATAGGCTCATGTGTTTTTCCTAATAACCTCAGACATTTTTTCTAATGATATAATTAATTTTGAACAGTTGAAAAGTTTCTGTAATTTATAATAAATGGTAAATAAATACATGAAACAAAAATAAAACCCCCAAAATTTTCCTTCAGCAATAATACACTCACAATCCATAACTAACAGGAAGACAAACAATCCATACTTGGCACAAAATACTGAAACTCTATTTATACCCTGGTTCCCAGTTGATTTAAACCTTCATTAGAAAATATACAACTGTTAGTGCAGAAAAATAGAAAAATCTCGTGTAATAAGAGTAAATTATATATGAATGAGAGCCAGGCACCCTTTGACACACTGCTGATAAAACCCCTGGCTTCAGGCATACTACTGAACTGGAAACTCTGTTGGGGTAGCACCCCATACAGAATAATGTGAGAATAAAATTATACTATAATAAATTCATCCTAGTGACAATTTTATGCACCATTCAGTACTGTTAATTTAATAAAATACCCTTGCAGGGTAGCTGCCCCAGTGTCCCAGAGTGCATGTTCCAATACCAGACTCAAAGCAGCAGCTGGACTTCACTGAACTGATTGTCAGTCACTATTCAGTGGCTGAGAGTACTTTAAGTGATCATGAGCAATACTTTAGAAAATTACAACATTCTAGCTATAATTTGGTGCTAGGACTGTCTTTCATTTAACTCTGGCAGGAAATTATGGCTGCAGGAATCTGGGTTCCCCACAGAGGTTCAGAGTAGCTAAAGATCTTTCGAGTACTATAGAAAGTCTCTTAGTGGCTTGTTTGCTATACTTCGATCACCTTGTATCTAAATAGAAGAAAATGTATGAGGAAGGAAAGAGGAAAGTATTTTATCTTATGTACATTGATTTAGTATCTTTCATTAACTCCCTTTCATGCTCCTATGTGTTCCTCTATAGGTATGTCAGAAGAGTAACAGATTAAATAATTTTGCAAGGGGGTACAGTCTTATATCTTTCTTTGTGGTCACTGTTCTTCACAACATCTCCTTTCTGGGAAGAAAATATGTTCACAAAATATTGACTAAGGAAACCAAAGATAATCCCTTTTACAGGATGCTCCACACGACAGTAGGGAGAGATCAATTATCCTAAGCCTTTGTTTCTTCCCATGAAAGAAAAAATGCAATTTTAAGTATCTGGTGGGTATAGCATTTTTCCAAATGGTAGAAAGGAACGTTAAGCCTCTTGATGAATGTCAAAATGTAAACATGAAAGAAATCTGGTTATCTGCATTCTACCTGTGTGTCTCTTAGACCTGCTGTCTGACCCAAAGGCTGTCACTGCCACCTGCCTTCCCAGCACATTTGGGCAAATGTACCTACATTGGTACCCATATATCTGGGTGCATACACACTGGGGAGTGTGTGTACTGTGCTTCACAGACCTAAAAAGGGTGTGGCTGCCTTAGTTACTCTGGCATTTCCGACCTCAGACAAACCTTGGTAGTACTAAACCAGCTGGGAGGGAAGGAAAATATGTTTAAAGAGTTAAGAAAGCATACATATATAGAATTTCAGGTTGCTCTAGGAACTTAATAAAACAGACCAAACTCTTGTTGCATGAGCAATTGTTTTCAAAAATGCATGTATCAGTGGCATCACCAGAGTACAACCCAATGCAAAGCAACACTTAGCTAGTGATACCTCATGATAGAACAACTTGAATTTAAATCCTTTCCCCAGCTTTATAAAAATCTAAGAAACTCTCAGAAATGTCCATTCTTGCCCAAAGAAAAAGTAGTCGCTGATCATTCAACAGCATAATTTTTTGCTTGGTAACAACATTGGCAGATGGATGATTTAGTGTTAAAAATCCAAAAGCATATGTAAAACTCAAGTTGTCAGCGGGCTCTGACACATGAAAAGGTTACCATGCATCAGCTGCTCTGTCATTTAGTCACTGTGCTTTCTTTTACTCTGTAACGAGTGTTCAATGTGAGGTAATTTAAGGCAGGCACAGAAATATCATGGTGGAGCTTAAAAGACTGTATAGACTTACAAACAGCACCACAAGACATGGCAGTTATGCCTCTAGTTAAATGGTTTTCATATCTGCATAAATTCCCTCAATCTATCCATACTGCAGGTGCATCCACACCTGACTGGGAAATCATATATCCCTCACTCCTAGCAGGATAATTTACAGTACTGCTGTTAATGTGCTGTTGTTTGCAGAGCTGCACACAGACATCACCTTCCTGCAGCTGATGGACAATAATGTGTTTGTGTGTGAAAAATCAGGACCACTCTATCCTTGACAAAACGTGTCTTTGGTGGTTTGGTGTTAAAACTTGTAATTTTGTACTAATCCTAGTGAGACAAAGAGGAAACACTTTCTGAAAACATTGATCTGGAGTTGATAAAGAAGGTGATAGCTTAAGTTTCCAAAATATTTTGCTATTTATATTTTTCACTGTGAAATCAACTTTTATTAAAAGCAACAAAAATAGGTATTTGGCAGTTATTAAATGTAAATGAAAGAACATTTATAATTTCAGTTTTCCACCAAAGGAGTGGTCCTCCAAGTTTTCATTGTCTTATACTTTCGTTTTGGACTTTTTTTTTTTACACGAAAGTATTTCCAAAAGATATTTCTGCTTTCTCATAAAATTTTAATAATTTCTGAAACTTTCATTGTCTCTATTTTTAATTAAATTGCTTGCAACTTAGTACAGTGCATGAAAACACCGACATGAACATAAAGCATGTAATATATATATATAGAATATATAGAATATATAATGTATTCGATATACATCATTGCAATATATTGTCTATGTCAAAGTATGTTTTTCATGTGATGGAAAATATCAGACTTTCAAGTCAATGGCTCAAAAAATTTTCTTTCACAGAAAATTTAGGGATTTTTTCTTTTAACTATAATGTCAAGTATTTTTAAATTATTGCAACTTCCTGCTTCTAACCGAGTTTAGCAGATGATAATTTACACTTTCATGGTCCAATAATATATATTTTCGTGGAAAATAAGGTGCACCAGGCAAAACTGCCAGCTACAACAAACTCAGACATATACTTCAGTACAAGAGGCTGCAATTTTTGCTCCCAACCAAGGGGCTTAATAAAATACAGACTACTGATGGACCTGGTGTCCAGAATAAAAGCTTAAGGACACAATACTAATGTGGCAGATTGAAATCTTCCTTCACTGAGGCTAGATAATGAAAAAAATTACTGCTATGCAGTGTAAGAGAAAGAAAACACTGATTCCAAACCAAGGAGAAGGGATATTTCTTTGCCTTGCCAGCCCTGCTGTATGTAGCAGGAAAAATCCAAATTTATCCCTTGAATGACATGTAGCTATCAAGCAGCTCCAGCACTTTTCTCCTGTCAGAACTGTTCCTCATGGCCAGCACTATGCTGAGCTGGAAATTGCAGAGTAAAACAAATGGGAAGCTGGGAGGAGAAGAGAGCCAGTGCGGGCTGCAAATCTCAATATTGTTTGGTTGTTTTGGAGCCCATCCAGCCACCTTAACCTGAGCTGTCCTGAAGTGCAGAGGAGGGAGCCCACATGTTCTGAGGCTTGCAGACATACCTTAGTGCAGGGGTTGCTATAGTGAGAAAGACTGGACATCTCTGCACTAAGAGGAGGATCTCCTCAAGGCAAGAAAAGATTAGAATACATACAGTCTGCCATCTCCCTTGTAAAAGCGTGGCAAACAGAAATCCACAAAGACTTATTGCAACGTCTTCATTTAGATCCAAATTAAATAAATAATAATAAATAATTAAACTGAAGATAATGAAGGTAGAAGAAGGTGAGATGACTATTGACAATATTTATTTTCATCAACTGAAAAATAAATACAATGAATTCTCTGACTCCATTCTATTTTCATGGCAGTTCCTCTTTTTAGGCAAGGTGTTCAAAAT
Organism: Monarcha castaneiventris obscurior; assembly: GCA_026261815.1. NCBI lineage: Eukaryota > Metazoa > Chordata > Aves > Passeriformes > Monarchidae > Monarcha > Monarcha castaneiventris. The sequence continues at coordinate 5,163,542 of JAMPIT010000379.1, forward strand.
ATGTAAATAAAAGTGTTGCAATTACTGCTTAATTACTCTTTCTAGGAATAACAAGCAACCTGTAAAGATGTTAAGATTTTCTGTCTAATATTAAAGTTGTCCTGAATTTACGCAAACCTCGCCCCTCAAATAAATGCTTGTAGTGATGTGAAGATTCAGAAAATGCTTCAACAGCAATAACTGGGATGGACGCTGTGTTGTAATAATTTGGATACACTTGACTAATGCAGTTATTCGCAATGAGGTTGGCACAGTGCCCAAAGCATTGAGCAAACAAATACGGCAAGACATTCAGTTTAACATCTCCCAACCCTGTGTTGAGATCTTTGTTCGGTCCAGGGGTGTTGTGGACACTATAGCCCACTCTGTCATCAAAAATTGCCAAAATATATTTATATTTCTTTGTTAAATTCACTAGTGTGTTTTATGCAAAAATGCTGGTGAGGCACAAGCATTTTTAATCAAATTAGTATGCAACATAAGGCAGCTGTGTATTCAAATGGGTTTTTAAGCAATTTGGTTGTTTTCTTTATAATAACAGGAAAGAACATTTTGATTTTGAAGGTGACAGAGGCAATATTACCAGAATTAAACAATCTGAATTAGCTTTTTCATGAAATGTAATATGTTTTATGCTTTTAGATGGGATGCTCCACTGCTTTCAGATGAGCCTTTCACTGTCACAGTCAATGGCCAGGAACAGAATAAGCTCTGGAGGTAGGATTATCCTCAAATTTAATTTTTTTTTTAGAAGAAGCTAATGGCAAATGTTTCTAGCGAACTTTAGGTGCATCTGTGTTATAACTAGAGAACCAAAACAGGATATTAAAAGAAAAGTATGAAATTAGTAAACAAAGTTTGATATTTTTCTTAGCCTGAATTTGATGTATGAAATGAATATAATCTCTAGAAGGCTTATATATATATATTTATATATACATATATATATACACACGATATGATATGGTATATAGTTTTGTTTTCAGATATGCATAGGAAAAATATAATAGAAATCATTTCCATGTGTAATATGCTGCCAAAGAAACATATCTTTCCAACATTGACATATTAGCTTGTGTAGCATGATAGAGATTTCTGCACTGAGTGGGTGTGAATTTGTTTTTGTTACGTCTCAAATGAGGAAGTTTTTCTCTGCTCTACAAAACTGCAGTTTTACGCAGATTCACGAAGGACAATAGTTGACTAATACTGCAAATAATAATTCTCTGGAAAAATAACATAACAAGTAAGTATTTTATATCATTCATTGACTTTAAGGTCAAATGTACTAAGCATAAATTGAAAAGTATCTTTTTCGCTTAGCTTACACCAGCAAGGGTTGTTCAGCAAATCAGGCTTGGTTCCTCCTATCTGACACTTCATCACAACACTCCCAGGTATCCAGAGGGTTTTCCAGTTGAACCTGTGCAAATCCAGTTCTTTAGAAAATCCCTCACGGAGGTATCTGTGCGTGCTGTACGTTAGGCTTATGTGCTGAGCTGGCCTAGGGAAAGCAGAGCAGGGATATGGGGAGGGACAGAGCATATTTGGTGTGCCCAAGACCTTGGTGTAGTGAACTATCAGAGCAATGTAAGCCTGTACAATTCTTGATATGTGCCTTGCAATAGAATGAGGACTTGGGGACAGAATAATCAGTAGGATGGGGTCTCCATCCATGGCAGGGGGTTAGAATCAGATGATCTTGTAGGTCTCTTCCAACCCAAACCATTCTACTATTCTGTGATTTGCAGCACTGTTTTAAGGTAACTAGTCCGGACTTTACACTGAAATGAAGTGGTGCTCACAGTCACTTAAGGCCAAGAGATTAAAAACTCTACTCCTTGGTTTAGGGCCTTCTTCTGGAAGACTTCTCTGGCCTGAGTTTTCACCAGGCTGGTGGCAGCTGTGTGCCCTCTGAGGGCTGTATATGGGACACAAGTGCCCAGGAAGCTGGTTCCTTTGTGGAGTGGGTGCTGGGAAGAGTTTCCTTCTACACTTTGCTGAGAGTACTGGCAAAGATCGTGGATCTAAAAGCATATTTTGCAAGTTATCCAGCTTTAGTGGAGTCAGCACATTCATTGTTACAGATTAATCCTTTTTATAAATCTTATTTTTGTCTATGTAATCTTGAAATTTCAATTCACCTTTTGTTTCAATTAAAGTGGATAACTGCCTTCTACGCCTGCCACAGGATGAGGTAGACAGTGAGAGATTTTTTGCCTGGCTGTACCAATTTATTCCTAGAACAACCCAGAGAGGAATATTGCTGGGATCCCACCATGCAGAAGAGTCATTGGGTAATACAGGGAGTGCTGGAAAGGAGTCTGCCTGGGAGGATGACAAAAGGTAGTCATTATTTCAGTGGATCTGAAAGAGGATGTACATCCGATATGACATTTCAAGAAAGGGAAATTATTCTTGGGGTGTTTGTTGCTGTCTTCAGAACACCATTTTAGGCACCTTAAAAATGGAGAAACATACATTTGGAACCAATTTAAAAAAACACACATAATTGTAGAGGGATCAACACTGGACTTCTCAAAAGAAGAACAAGGATGATAACCCTTATGTTATTTGCTAGTTCACCAATGCAGAAATCAGACTGCTATTGCTTAAAATGATGTTTGGGTTTCTTCCTGGTATGTTACTTCAGCCAATTTGCTCTCATCAGCTGAAGGAAGCTGGGCATGCAGCCCTGACGTCAGAAAGATAAGTACCACCCCTATCCCCATGTGCACAATTACCAAGAAAATTCCTGAAGGCAATCTTCGAAATACAAGAAAAAAAGCTTCATAAGGGAAAGCAACAGGCCAAAATTAGATATATATATATATACTCCTATACTCTCCAAGAACTGAGATAAATAGCCTGGCAATATAAGACCTGTATTCACATAGGAATAGATGTAGAACATTCTACAATATTTGAGGAGAAAAAGAATTATTCAGAAAAATTCAGGCCATTAGAGTTAGCCAGAATTCTTTTGCAAGATCATTACTAGAAATGGTGTGGGACAAGATTACAAGACATTTAGAAATGGGTGATTTATTTAGGGGCAGAGAGCATATATTCACACTAAAGGAAAATCGTGTTTGACAAACTAGCTTAAATCTGATTATTTTAATGTTCTGTTGTTGAAGGGATGAATTTGTGTCTGCAATTTATCTGATTTTCAAAACTACATTTGATATTTGCCACAAAAGAGACATAGTTTACAGTGGGGGAAGTTCAGGCAGTTATCCAAATAGAATAAAAATTATCTCAGGAAAATGAAAGAGCATGTCAATTAACAATAACACTTCAGGTGGAAAAACATATACAATCAGCAGTCAATAAGCGCCACTTTACTTGACCTATTACACAAATTGCACTGAAATCAATGTCAAGATTGGCTAGATTTAGTGGTAAAACATATTAGGACTAACAAAATTACATTGGGTTACTGGGAAACGGATAGTAAAGCTGCATCAACACAGTTTATCTCTGGAAATTGGATCAGTTCTGGTGCTCTTTCATACCATAATTCTTCATTCCCACCCTCTTTTTTGCATTCAGTGATTCACTCTTAAGTTCAGCAAATCCTTTCCAGAAACTGTGAATACCTTTTCTCATTAAAAGGGCTAGATATCTTTCTGATATTTATATAATGCATTTATTCTATAAATCCCAAACCCTGGGTTTACCTATAGCGATTTGCAGCAATTCATACCCAAGAGCACGAATCAATGTGCTACAGCTGCTCCCTAGAGAAGTGATTTCTAGCCTAGACCATTGCTTCATATCTGTCTTTGTCTTGTGGCAGGGACACATCACAGTCCTGTCCTAAAGACCTCTTCGATCAGGGCATTAGATACAATTCCTTCAGAGAAACAAGGAAAAGCAGTTTGCCTTATATTCTTTCAGTTTAACTTTCAATAAAATATCTCCCTTAATGCAAGCCTAAAATTCTTTAGGAAGCCCTCAGTCTCATCTCTAAGTTATTTGTGTTAAGATGAATGGATATATATTTGATGTCATATTAACTTTATAATCAAGACCCATAAAGGGATTTTTTACATTTTCTTTCATAATTGATAGAATTTTTGAGTGTACATGGAAGGTCAGATGGAAAATTTCTACCAACCCTGCTCTACAGAAAGGGCTATGGAAGTACTGCTGGAAAAAGAGATGTGAGAGAGAATCAATGTGAAGGAGCTGGGGACCCCTCACTCCGAAACCACTGCCCTGGCAGACTGGCTCATTTCAATTAATGTCTGATTGCAAACAACAAGCAGCAATAGGCTACAAATACCTCCTTACATGTCAGCATGGTTTTTTTGTAATTTGAAGGTTGACATGGCCTCTCAGGTTGATTGGAAGGTATATCCTTGCTGTAAAATATTGTATAGCCACAAAAGGGAGGTGCTAGAATTTCACACCTCATTGAGGGAAAGGATTGTTTACCAAACAGTTAAGTATACCAGGGAACTTATGGGTATAGAACAAACCTTTATTCTAATAAAGCTTCACTTATTCACCTGGATCATGTTTTCTGCTAGTTTCAAGGAAAATGCTAAATCCATCTAGCCCTCCTAGAAGTTTTGAAAGGTGAGAGTGACCCTAGCATGTAAGGTATAAAATTAAGAGAGAGGAACATTCCCAAAACCTGAACAACTGACAACCACATTATTGAGAAGGAAGCAGAAAGCTACTTGAAGATGAGAATTGACATCTATTTGCAGTTTAAATAGAGTAAATGTAGTTTTTCTTTTACTCTAAGTTCACATTATTTGTATCTGTGTTGTCACTTTTTAATATTCTGACTAAATGCTGTTACTTACAGATTCAGCCTAATTCCAGACCAAAAAAAAAAAAAAAATTAAAGGAGCCAAGCAAAGTTACTCTTCACTGAAGGGAGGGTGATACTAGAAACCAAGCCTCAGGGATACCTTAAAAACCCACCACATCCTTACTCTATCCAGAGTAAGGAAAAACTTCCATCTATGCAAGCCAGGAAGAAGCAGGAGTACCAGTGACTGCCAGCAGCCTTGGAAGTTCCCTGATATGTAGTAATAATGTAAAGGGGGAAAAGCTTGAACCCTGAACCCTGAAAATCAAGGAGGGCCTGTTCTCCAAAATCTCCGGGTTAAGGGTTCTTACGAAGTGGAAGACCCAAATTAGTATTCTCACTGTCTGATTTAGAGCAGAGATTTGGAAGAAGATATAATGCCTTTCATTAGCATGCCCAGATCTGGGACCTGTATTATTCTGGAGATTCTTCCTTCAGCATTACTGATGAAACTGCTTTTTTTAGCATAATTTACTTGAAATTTCTTTCAGGCTGGGATTCTACTGTTAGATGAACATCCTAATGACTGTTTCATCCTTTTTGTCTCCTTCAAAACTAATTATTCACAGTGTGTGAAAATACAATGAAAAACCAAGATAGACTTATCCAAGGATAATTTGTAACCTGGTCATTCAGGCAGGTGTTCTTGGGAAATGAGAGAATTTTATTTCCAACAATATTAACAGGATACTTGAACATAGGAGGATACTTGGCATTGTAATTACTGACATTTAAATGGGGAAGAACTCCATCTTCCCTCGCTGAAAAATAACAAATGCCCTCTCTAGATCTAACCATTGTTTTGTGAGTATCTCATTTCTAATCAAAAAAACCTGATAATTTTCAGAAGCTAAACTTTTGTTTTCTCCAACCTACAACATTGGTTTCTCTTTTGTGTCAAATTCTGAAAACTTTTGTTTTAGATTAGCAAAAAGAGGTTTGAAGAATTCTTGGTATTTGTTTCTAACTAAAAATTGACTTGCACAACTCTGCTATACCCATTAGTGGTACAGCAGGATTACAAAAGCATGCCCGTTTTTTCTCTAGTATAATGTACTATTCCAGCCTTTTAACTTATTTGTAAATAATTACAGCTAATGTGTTGTAATAGTGCAGCTGACTCACTAATGCTGCAGTCCAGACACTGCAACCTCACAGATATCCTCATTAGATACTACTTTTACATTTTCCAAGGGAAACTTAGTTTAAAGCCCTCTCAATCAACCCTGCCAACTCATGAGCTAGAATCCTTTTGCCCTTGTTTGATAGATGGAGCCCATCTGACCCTAGCAGGCTTGGTGCAGTAAAAATTGCCCCATGATGAAAAAACCCAAAATTCTGCTGATGGCACTAGTCCTTAAGCCACTTAGTGATAACATGGGTTTTCCTGTTCCTTTCATCATTCATCCCCACTACTGAAGGAATTGAGCAGGACACCTCCTGTGCTCCTGTCCCATCAACCAATTGACTCAGAGCCTTGAAGTCCTTTTTAATTACACTGGTGGCCTTCTTGTCAGCCTCATCACTGCCAACCTGGACAACCAGCAGTGGTTAATGGTCAGAGGGCTGAATTAGTTGAGGCAGTCTTCTGGCTAAATCCCACACCCAAGCATCAGTGAAGCAGCAGAATTCTCTGTGGGATAAGTTCAGTCAACATACAGGGCCTTCAGCTCCCCTCAGAAGGGAGTCACCTACTAAAACTGCCCTTCTTTTCTTCTTAATACCTGAGGCTGTGATCCATATGACAGAGTAAGTGCAACTGGGAGACCCTCTAGACAGACTTTTTACTCTGATGTCATCTGCCTGGCCCTCCAGGTCCTAGCAAGGCCTTATACCTATTCTGTATGGGCACCTGGGAAGGCAATGGGGGTCAGGAAGGGATTCTTTTACCTCCCCAAGCAGGGATCCATTTTCATTCCCCCTGCATTTACTAGGTCTCCTCCTTCTACCTGTTGGCAAGAGGTATGGGGCTCCCCTGACTCCTGATGAGTTTCTCCTTAGCTTTACTAATTCTTCCTTTAGCTCTGCCATGAGACAGAGCAGATCATTCACCCGCTCACACCACACACAGGTGTCTTTTGCACTGTCCTCTGGTACTACCACCAGGCTCAGACACTCCCTGCAGCCAGTGACCTGGACAGTTGTGTCCTTCCTGGGAGGACCCATCCCTTCTGTTCCAGACCTTTACTGCTCTTGAGAGCTCTCAGTATTTGGATACTTAGGCATACGTCTCTCGAGCAACGGCTTGGACTGGTTCTGCACTGGCAACAGCAGAACGTGAATTCCTCTTTGTTTTTCTGGAACTTTGAAATCAGGTTTTCAAACCACTTTGTTCACTGGATATATGCTTTCATATTTTGTTGGCTGACCATGTTAGAAAAAAATGCTTAAAAGTTCTTAGTGGTTAACCTTACACAGGGTAAAAAAATCACTTGAATTCATGAAGATATGAATTACAAAATTCATCATGTCTTCCCAGTAATTAACTGAGAGACGTGATGAACTCCTTCCTGTTTTCATGTATTTTAACTTGTTTTCTCAGGTCAGGTATCTTCATGAGACAGTTCAGGAGGTGCATAAGAGTAAAAAACTTTGCTATTCCTTCCTGACAAAACTAAATGCTCTCACTGTGTACCTTCCTGCTGCTTATGTAATGCTTTTCAAGAGCCATTGTCTGGTCTCCTTGCTATTGTCAAGAGAAACCCCTCTGGTTTTGCCTTCTGGTTGTTCCTATGGAGAGGAAGATCTGTTTGAACCTCAATACCAATAATTTCAAGACTGCAGGGACAGCACAATGGCATATCTGCTCTTAGTATGCTTCCTTCTCAATCCCATGGATGCTTGCAGTGGTGGGCAGTTCAGTATCTAACAGGAGCAAGATGTTGCCCATTGGTATCACCGAGCTATTCTTGTACGGTCTGTGGCCACCCTTCATTCTTATGCTTGGAAGTGAACCTGAACAGCTTTTAATGAACAATAATTATGGTATTATTTACAACACAGGCCATGGTTGTGATACACAATGAAGATGTAGCACTCTGAGGTGGAGCACTGAATGCCAGAACAGACTGATGTATGACAAACACCAAAATAGTCTAAACCATTTAGTTCGTCTTTTTTCTGAGATAGGTCTTTTTCATAAGATCTTGATCCTTGTTGTGGTAATGCTAATGAGGCCTTCAACCAGATCTGCATTAGGCTATTTTCTGTGTCTTTGTGGAAATTACTGATTTGGAAAGCTAATATGAATCATACCATGCATCAGTTCCTTTCTCTTGTTTCAAGGAATAAAGTGATTTCTTCTTTCTCACTCCAGATTTCTGTTTTGGAGTGAGCCATCTCTCATTCTTTAAGCTAATCTGTAATATTAATCATTAAGATGTCTGGTAGCCATAGTGCTGTCGCTTTTCATAATATTCCTTATCCTGAATCCATGAGACAGCAATTCTACCTGCTCTTCTTAGAAGATGGGATATTATCTATATGTACAAACTTGAACAAAAAAGTCTGCTGACAGTTTTAATAGATTCCTTGAAATGGTTGCTTACATAGAATTGCATTCTCCATATAAATTTGTCCTTTTATGAATTCTCTAGGAAATTATTTAGATAATACTGTAAATTATAGAGTGTGTAGTGGGATTGGAGCTGGTCAGCACACTGTTGGACTTTTTTTTTCCCATTCAAAACTGGAAGAAAATTAATTTTATGGAACAAAACCTTACAATACCTTTCCTCCTACCCCTGATGAAATACCAACAACAGACATTCAACATGGTCAGTCAAGAATTATTTTTCAAACTATTTCCAGCTAATTGTAGCTGACATGATTCTTGCTGATTTATGCTATTATAAATCCTTTTGGAGCAGAAAGGTTTAAGAAGGCACAACACAAAATCTCGACCAGTTTCTGGAATTACAGTTTCCAGAACAAGGCACATTAATCTTATATGTTAAACTAATAAGAATTTTTTACTTTTCCAAGCAAATAAGCATGGAAAATGTAGACCCAAAAAGACTTTAACCTAAGTACCCCTACTGTAAGTTATTTGGGGTGAATTACAGTGTAGGTGTGCTTTATAATCATGAAAGATTCTAAGAACTGCTTATGACCTACAAAGGAAAGCAAAAATATGATTATTATTAATCTAGAGAATTTTGTTTGTTATTTTCTACAAGGTTTTTCTGTCAGTTACTAAGTGCTGAGTCAAGTTACTTTGACACCAAATATTTTTATAAAGTATTTACAAGATTAAGCTGCAACGCTGTGACCTTAATGATGATCCTAATATAAGTTTGAAGTAAATCTGAATGAACATATATTTATGTAGCTAATCAGACTGTAATTCTCGAACTATTAATCCATGCAATTAGAAATCACAGAATTACAGAATATTCTGAATTGGAAGGGACCCACAGGGATCACTGAGCCCAGCTCTCAAGTGAATGGCCCGTATGGGGATCAAATCCACAACCTTGGCCTTATTAGCACCATGCTCTAATCAACAAGTAGATAAGATATGGTTATCTTTTGAACTTTTGAATATTTCTTCGGAAGTTGTTTATGACTCTGAAACTATTAAACCTGACTACTTTACATTTAAATAAGATAAAGTAAAAACTTGAAAGAAAAAGAAAGGAGGGGCTGGAATTGAAGCTCTTCCGCCTCCTGATTCTGATGGTTTTTTTGATTAAGTAAGTTTGTGATTCAGAAATAATTCTACCATCTCTGTAAAGTGTTACAGAACAAACCAGTCTTATATTAGGGTCAAGTCAACTCACATACATAGATTTCCTAGTACAAAAATCTTGCAAAACAGGATCAGGGTAAGGTTTCCTTCCTAAGGGAAGTGTGTTGCAAAACTTATCAAAAGCCATCTCCACCTTTACAGTGCTTTCACAGACATAGGAAACAAGACAGACCACAGCCACCAGCTGACCAAGGACTGACCAGCCTCATACCAGGCATTTCCTGCCATTTGTGCACACACACATACTAATGTTTATGTACACGTTAGAACTGATGGTCTAATAGAATTGCTGACAATGCCCATTTCTTTCTACTTTGCTTAGTACAAGAGTGGTGCTTCCCCACTATCTCATTTCCTATTGCGTTCGGTCTGGTGCTTAGAGTCTGGAAAAAAATATGAGGATGTGTTGATAAAAAAAAAACCCCAAACAATGATTCTTTTTATTCAGAGATAGAATCTGCTGGGAAAGAACAAAAAATAAGTTTATGCAATAAGGTAAAAAGCTGCTGGTGGAAGAACGGAGCTCATGCATGCTTCTTTGATGATTTGTTTCTAAATGACATTACTGACATGCAGCAATTCAACACATGAAAAAACCCCTACTGCTTGAATTCTTTAATGTTCTACAAAAGATAATTTTTGTTTATTTGCCTGGTACCCCTTAATTCAAAGGCTGACATTACAACCTTCTCAGCATAAAGTCATGTCACTATAGCACTGGAGGAATATTTGATCTGCGGTCAAAATTGCTGGTTTTGTGAATGAAGGTCTAGTGCCCAATGGCATCATCATCCACACCCCTCTATTTAAAGAACTGTGTACTGTAAGAACTGTGAGCCACTAAAACTAGTAATATTCTTATTCATCTCATTTGTCTTAATACCACAGGTGTCACTGAGGTAAAAAAGGGGGCTCGTATCCTTAAAATACCTATGACTATGCAGGAAAAAAACCCCAATTTTCCATCACCTTTATTCCCCAGGCATTAGGGAACACTCAATTTTCAAATGAAATGCATAACCAAATTGTAAAATTTCAACAGTAGTTTAGGAAAAAAAGCCCCAAAGCAAAGCAAGGAGACTTCACTCCTCCTGGGAGACACTAGGATCGAACTAACATTGAAGTCCTACAGACTTCACTGCATTCTGTGACTGCAGAACTGTTGTCCTATGCATCAAAACTGTGACCTGATCAGCCACTGATCTGGCTGATGCATCTGAAAGGGAGACTGACTTCTCCATAAATTAGCCCAAAAAACCTCCTTTTGCTATCAAACTAATAATTAGGTTTGGTTGCCTGTTGCATTAATATTTTGATTGAATCATTTGAACTTATTGAGTTATTGATTCAAATTTAATTGTAACATTAACTTGATGTTTACATTGTTTAAATGTAATTAGCTCTAAGAATGTTTAGGAAATTTACATAATAAAAAGCTTATTGAAGATACATCTTTTTAGCTCATGTTTTCGTATGAAACTGGCTGTTCTGTCAACATATTATAGTATCAAAACTCTAAAGCAAATAGAACCTCAGTTAAAATTTCTGTAAACTACTAATTTTTGCTTACTATCTACTATCTAGTCTTGTTAAAAGGGCAAAACCCAAACGTCATCTCGATTACCCATTTCTTTCCCAAATCAAAATAGTTATGAAAGTTGATTACAGATTTAATATAGAAATAGATAAAAATGATTAAATTCCTTCTATAATAATATTAATTTCTTGCACACTGAATCCTTGACAGTTTTATTTTTCATGTAAGTTTTTTAAGAAATTGGGAATGGGTGGGAGTTTTTGCCAAAATCTTAACTATGCTTTCACTATTAGTCTTGGGAAGACATGAAATAAACCATGATCTCCAGATAAGTAACAAAACCCAAAGTTTAGAATCAAAAATTATTTTTCCTCTATATGAGAGCTGTATTTTTTTTTCAGTTAGGTCAATTCATAGGAACAACAAAATCAGAAGGAATTTGTTGCCTGAAGTGACATGTGCCCATTGTCAGATTTACTTTATCTTTGGCCTTTCTAAATAACAGGAACATTATTTTAAAACAGTTATATCCCAGATGACAAATATACCAATGGCAGAAATATCCAAGACAGCTCAGAGTTAGATACATGCATGAGAAAGACATGAAAATATGTTATCTCTGAAACCATAAAAGAACTTCACTTGACTTGCATGACTTTTTGTATCAAGCATGCTACAGCAGTCTTTTGATTCTAATATGAAACTATAGTAAGGATCATTGCACTAATGCATGAGGATTTGTGATAATGTTGCAGAAATTTTACTGTCAAAACTGAACTGCAGTGTAATGACTTTTGTTATCATGGTTTCTAATAACTATTCAGCATGAATTGACCCTACATATGTTTTACTGCAATAATATGCCAGTTATCCAGAAAGTAAAAAAAAAGAATTAATAAACCCCCTCTTCCCAAAATATTACTATAATGTGGCCACCTGAAGATACCAGGTAGTAAGTATGAGAATGAATATTTTACTTATATTTTAAAGCAATTAGAGTGTGCATTATAGTTTTTCAATAAAATTATGTGAACAAAACCAATTGTCAATATTTTGCAAGACTGACACTTGCAGTGTTAAGGACAGATACAAATAAATATGTTCTTAACTTACAACGACATGTCATGCCTCTGTATTTGGGATCTTTAACTAGAAGAACAAAAGCTGATGTCTACAATACAACCACTGGCATATTAGCACAATACATTGGAAGTATCAAATTTGGCCCATGGAATAGGTATTTTAAGATTATTCAGTACAAAAGGAAAGATATGGTAAACAACTAGATTTGTTTTTAAAGCATAATCACATTCCTGGCCCAAATATGCCAGCCCACTGAGATTTCCAGAAGAAACTGCTGCTACATATTTGCAGGGAAGAAGCTCTATTATGCAAAATTTTGTTACTGAAAGTCTACCACATAATGATCAACCTACAAAACTTTTACACACAGGATTTTGCCACATCAAAATGCACATGTAAAAACTAATAACCTATCAACATTAAAACCCCCACCCTCATCATACCCCTAAATTAATTAAAAATGCCCCAACACTTACTCTCAAAACTAAATGTTTAGGGGAAAAACTAGGAACTAAATGGAATGTATCTAAAGATGATATCAATATCCATTATAGTTCATTCCAAAGTCATCTTGAAAAAGTGTAAAAGCATGATTCATGTTTTAATGAAGATTGCACATTCAACATGACAGACATGCCATTGATCAGTGGAAGATACAGATATATAAAGAATGTCCTGTGAACAGCAGAGTTTTTTCCAGTAGGTAAACTACTAAGAAAAAAAAAAAAAGGATAAGAATATCTCAAGGTAAAGAACTATAGGGAAATACTTTTCTTGTTCAGAATGTTGTTTGATCAAATTAAACATTAGAATCATAAAATCGTAGAATGGTTTTGGCTGGAAGGGACCTTAGAGCCCATCTGGCTCCAACTCCCCTGTTACAGGCAACAACAATACAACCTTCTATTAGACCAGGTTGCCCAAATCCTCATCCAACCTGGCCTTGCGTGTTTCCAGTTAATATGAAGAAAAAGAAAAAAAGGAAAAAAAAAACCAAAACCAATTTGCCTTTTACACTAGTGCTTGTAAAAAGTGGCTTCTAGTTTTGAGTAATTTTATATATATAGGGAAGAAATTTCTCAGGAATTAAGTAGGGATGGACACACTTTCTTCTTGATAGTTCATGTCATTGTAGTAGTGCACATATAATACATAGCACCAAGAAAAATCATTACTTTGACACTCCTCCAGAATTGATTTTCTGTTGCTGTTGTAATTCGCTTATTAGCAAAATCCCAGGAAGAAAATGTATCTTCTTTTTATAGGCGGTGTGTATCATCAGCATGGCTTTTTCCTCTTGTTGTAATTCCTAAATACTTTCCTTATGTGAGAATGCTAGGAATATTTTAATAGTTGGACTAGTTATTCATTGAACAAAAGGAAGAGCTGTCAAAATGGAGTTAGATTTAGTTGTCTCTGTAATACTGAAATTAATATTATAAAGAGAATTTCTCTTCTTCCTACAGTAACACTGTTGGGCTGTCCAAAATTCTAAGTATTGCCATCACTGATTCCTATGACAAGACTGGTATATGTATTTTAATGCTGATTATAATAACGCTGTAGAACTGCAACATCCTCATTATCATTTTATTCATAAACAAGATCTTTTAAAGTAATTATTATATACAAAATTATTATATAGCAATGCTGATGAAACTAGACCCTGTTGGCATTGCATTTCTATTTTGCTATATTTTACTATGTTTATTATATTGTATTCAAATTCAGAGGCAAGAAAACAATAATATATGCCAACTCATTTGCAATTTTCTGTTGCTTGTGGACTACAACATTGGGACGCACGATAATATCATCAATACTATGTCCAGAAGAGGTAAACTGTTGAGAGAAAAATCTGTTTCACAAATATTACCAAGAACTATTCAGTTCTGAGAATGGAGAAGGCAGATATTCTTGCATTCAAAGACATAAAATGTCCAGTTGATAAACCTAATGTAGATTATTTCTCCTGAAATATACTTGAAGAGAGTATACCATAATTCTACATCCAGAAAAAAATACTTAAATTCCTCCTGTAATCGAGTCCCTTTAAGAAAACATTTCAATACCCGTATCATTACCTCTGCTATCATACCAAAAGAACATAATTTGTATTCACCCAGTGAAGAAAGACAGGTAATTGCTTCTTCTGCTTTTTATGTTTTAAATCTCCAGATTGTTCCCCAAATATGTTATCGCTAAGAATATATGACTTAAACCCAGTTTTGTTGTGAAATACAGAAGACCTGTATAGTTAACAAAAATATCTCAGAAAGGATTTTCTTATTTATATTTGTCAGGAGCAAAGTAAATCCAGTGAATTTTAAAATACAAGACTAACTATGGTGGTAAGTAGAAATGAGCAATGAATATATGGGTATAAGATATAAAATGCATTGCCAAAAGTAAAGTACTAGCAAATTATCTGAATTCTACATCTAATCGATCAATTTGAACACTTCTGCACTGTACTTTTAGAAAATTGACTGACATATCAATATCACATGGCTCCTGCCTAGGGTCTGAGTTAATAAAGATTCCTTCCTGAAATTGTTGGTGTGATGGTAAGGTCTGTGAGCATGATAACTTAAATGTATATTACTTTTCAGAAATGGAGACATTGAAGGCAAACAAGCAGTAACCTCACAAAAATACCTGAACAGTACATTTAACTTACAGTTGGTAATGATAAGCTTTTATTTTGACAGCTATGTATAAACACAAGAAAAAACAGAAAATATTTTTTCTGTCAGTCGACGTTACATTACCACAACAAAGTTCTGCAATATCACTTGACTTAGGTTTTACAGCACTGTTAATCAAAAAAAAAAAAAATCTAAGGAGTGAAGGAAACACTATACCTAGCCACTCTACTTCTGTCAAGGAAGATCATCAAACTAGATTTTACCATTTTTTATTTTCACTTGACTGTTTTCTAAATTAAAAACTTACAGTCTGAATGTAAATATCATAAAACTCACAATTACCAGAAAAAGTGTTTTATGAAGGAGTTATATGTAATGGTAAGATAAATTTCAATTATTGCAGAATATATTTATATACAAAAATAAATACATTTCAGTAGCAAAAGTGGAATTTTCAAAAAATTAGTTTTGAAAACCTTAGATGAACTACTCTGTAAAAGTAATAAAAACTTCATCACAGCAAGAAAACAGAAATGAAAATATGGAAGTGTGAAATAGTCAAGAAGAAAAGAATTTGGGGGGGAGTCCTGCAGGTGTTCTGCTGTTATTAAGTAGCTGTATTGAAGAAATTAATTTGGGAAGCGATAAATGAATTGAATGAGGGATATTAGCACTTTACCTGCTGACAACCTCTAACAGCATCTCCTACCCTGATACTATTGTCATAGAGTTCTGTGAGATCTACTTTAATGTCTAAATAGTCATTTTGAAAGATTTGATGACCTGAGATAACCACAGGTTTTCTTTAATGATTTGATCCAGAGCAGCCTAAAGAGAAATGTAATTGATTACACTTACTGGAAAATACCTTTCTAGAGAATATAATTATAGGTCACTTACACAGTTTCCCTGAATCATTCACATATGAACATCTGCAAAAGATAGATGACAAGATTATGGTCCTAGTGAAACAAATGGAAAAACTGCAAATGAATTTTAGGCTGCTAGGATTTTTCTGAATGTATTTATAGTAAAGTACATGTTATTAATAAATGATTTGCACAGAAAACAACAATGCAAATAGTTACAGTAGCAACTACTAAAAAGAACACATCCTCTGTTTTACTACAGAAGACCTTTCTGAATGGAAATCATAATCTTAATTTCCGATAATACATCAAATTAATTAATACATTTTACTTTTTCTAACTCTGATTTTCCAACTTGTTAGTAAAACTGACACAATGAAATACGTGTTTTCTTAATAATTTTAATATTTCCAATTGGATTAACTTGATTTTAAAGATTAATATAATGTTTGACTCTCACAGTCTGATACCAGGTGAAGATGAAGTTGTTTGGAATGTATGCTTCTGTAATAAGAAAAATTTCCATTCCTTTAAATCTTATTTTGATTGAGATTTCTCTAATTATAATGCATGATATTGCATGATTTTTACACAGAACTAGTTCTATACTGGTTTTTGTTATTTGTCCATTAAAAACCCCTTAGGGAAAAGGGAGCTTGGGTAGACTTTTACTCATAAGTTAGTTGAATATTGAGATTTCCCTATTTGACATTCTGAACTTCTTTTAATTTCATCACTGTAAAACAACAGGATGGCTGATTTCCATACTTTGAAGTAGTTCTTCAAATATATTTTAAATGTGCAGCTTTAAAGTGCATGTTTAAGACAACATGGCTAGTGACAGAGTGGTATTCAGATGAGAAGAGCAAAAAAACCCCCATCAAGCAAGTGTGAAACTTATTAGATTTGTGTATTTCGTTGCCAGTTATATCTATCTGTGAGGTATTTTTGTTAAAAGCACGTGTACATTATAAGGTGGAGCGGAGAAGAGTTTACAATTATCACAGTGTGTAGAAGCCTGGCCGACTAATTAAGCCCAAATGTCCGTGTGATGAGTGGCTGCTATAATCTAAGACAATATTTTAAAGCCTTCTGATGCAAAAGTCTGAGTCTAAAAGCCTTTAGAGGCAGAGGATTCTGCAGGAGAGCCCGGTTTGTGCAAGGGGACGCTGTGCAAGGCTCTTTGCAGAGCCGCGTGCGCCCTTGCAGAAAGCAGAGCTAGCTGAACCACTAGAGCAGCTGGAGCAAATGGCACCGTCGTCTGCTCCCTGGATGGAGCCTGTTGACCCAGCAGGAGCCAGGGCAGCTCTCTGGCTTGGCAATCTGAAACTGGGAGTGAAACAGTACCACAGGCGCTGGGGTGCAACCACCTGTGCCACTGGTTGCCTCACCAAAATCCAAACAAAGGAATTGTCTATAATTTGAGGTTTATTTTTGAGACAAGAATATTACATGTTATTCTGTTTACCTCTTTGCTGCCCTTCTCCCCTTTGAGAGAAAACTCTTTAAGTAAAAAGCCTAAAGGGGAAAAAATATATTTTACGCATAAAGGAGTTTAGATTAATTTTGCCTAATGGTTCAAACCACCATTTTTAAATGAACCCTATGAAAAGATCCTGTTGGTGCTACTCAAGCCATCTTTGGAAAGGCAACATAAATACATTTTGGGAACATCTCTGAAACAACAAACTTTTCAGCCTTATACTATAGCTACAAGTTTGCTCACATACTAGGAGGTCTAGGGGACATTGGTAAAATTCAATATATGCTTTAGTATCTCCCATATCTCTAAAGGGAATCTTGTGAATTAGTGGAGTAATAAAGTCTGAGTTCTTCTGCGGTACCAGTGCATAATATTGAACATTCATATGTTTTCTGAATCTGTGCCCAAGTGGGTAATTTAATGTCTCACCTTTTAAAGACAAAATTATCCAAGGGAAATAATAGCATTCCTGAGCAGGTCCCCAGCAATCCCTTGGAACTACTCAAATTTTTGGAGTTCCCAAGACAGTTAGCATATTAACAATGGTTTTACACCTTTTACTCTGCAGTGTCTTAATCAAAGGCATATTCAGTTTTGTTTCTGTATTTATACAAAGTTTCTAAGAACCTTGGCTAGAACCTAGTTGTGGTTATGCAACTAAATGTAAAAATTTTTTCTGTACAGACTGTCACTCTCTACCTCGTTAAAATATTAAAATGCTATATGTCTTTCAGAAATCTCAAAATAATAAAAAAAAGATGGATAATTAATTGAAGAAGATGTGATTAACTTCTTGATTAATCTTTGGACAGCAGTAAAACCTGTTTTCAGGTTTCCTTAACAAATATAGAATGGTTGATGTTAATATATTTACATTCAATACCTGAAAACAAGTAATGTTTTCAGCGTGCCAGTACTTTCACATATGTAAGGAATACGGGGAAATGGCGGAAAAGTTTGCAATGTAGTAGTTTTCACCAATATGTTTATCTTATTAAAAAATCAGTGAGGGTCTACTGTTTTGTTTGATTTAAAATGGTCCAAAAATTTTGAGGATGAGTAGCAACATGCCAAGGAGGACAATAGCCTTCTTCAGATGTTCTGAGACTCAGTGGTTCTGTCTCTATGGACAGTTATACTGGTTGTCCAGTCCCCAAAATTGCTTCATTGCATAGCTTATGTCAGATGAGACAAACAAAGAGAAATGGCTCTTTATCTCTAACTCACTCCTCTGAAAAGAGATCTGAGGTTTGGAAAGGGAAGAGCTTACATCCTTCAATACTGGACTGTCACTCACTGACATTTCTACAGAGGATTTCCCAGAAAGTAGGCAGGGAAAAAGAGTCTTTAAGAGCATTCTGTCTCTAGGAAAGAGGTAAATGATCACACTGTGACGAAACTTTCCATGCAGAATATGCACTACAGCTCTTCCTACTGATCTAGGAAATCAGGGATATACAACTCAAAACTGATTGTAACATATTCAAGTGGACAATTGTTTTGGTTTTATCTGTGGCACTCAAACTTCTGAATCTGTAGATTTGCAGACTAATAAAAAACACCAAGATTCCTGGTTTTTTGCTCCATAGCAAAACTTGATCAAAGACTTTCAGTACATAAGACTTTGTATATTGGTACATTTGAGTTCTTCAACAATTCTGGAATTTGCATTCAAAATATGGGAAGAAATTTTCTAGTTTTTTGAATTCAAATGAAGTTTCTTTTTTTCAGTGGAAAACACCCAATAATTCAGAGGAATGTCTTGGAGGCTCTTACCTGAAATGAAATTTCTGTCACACAGTAGAAAAATGAAGTGAAACTAGCCATATTAAAAGCAAATGAAGGAAGATATTTCTTTGCACTATGTGTAGTTAAGGTGTACAAATTCTTGTGAATACCAAAAAACTTACAGAGATTTAAAAGGGACATAGAATTTCTAGGAGAAAATCCAATCACTTTGTTTTGCAAGTGATCCAAAAATTATTTTATAGTTCCATGTAAAGAATTGTAGAGACAAATCTTAAGATCGATGATTTTGTCCACATAATGATATACCTATAAACATGATATAAATCCCTGTGGTTTACAGGGTCAATTGTCATTTTGAATGGTCACTCTGACAGCAATGTTTTATTTGAAAGATAAGAGTAATTGATTTTGACAATCAAGTGCATCAGCACAATGAACTAATTATTAAAGGATCTATATTAATTGGTTATACTACTTAAACCTGATGTTGTGAGGAATGAAATTGGTTTCCCCCGGCAGGAAAGATGGTTTCTTTTGTAGGCATAAAGTATCCTGTTCATAATATGAGCACCAGATCCCAAAATAACTTACCTTAAAATTTGCTGTGTTTGTATACAGCTCTTCCTCACACTCAACAGAGCATCTCCAGAGTAGTTTAACAGGTTTTTTCCAGTAGTGTCTATTCCATATCAAATATGTTTCTTCCCAGGGCAGGAAGCATTTAAAGCATGGTAATACCAAGTGCCACAAGGCCATTGTAGTAGAGTTGACAAGTGTCCCAGACATGGCAAGGAAACTTATTTTAAAACAAGCATGAGGTACTGGGATTTTTCCTGTCTGAGGGTCAATTGGTCAATGAATGCTTGTTAGGAAATAGTTTGGGCTGCACAAGTCACAGAAGATACAACAGAAATTGAGATGATATAATAAGTGATTCACTCTCCTTACTTCTGATCTTCTGTTGATGCTGCCACCAGCATTTGGTATTTGATAATTTATGCACCAAGGATCGCGCAGCTACTCAGTAAATCTCTACAACTGCAACCCTTTTAAGGTACACAGTGCAAACAGCTGAGCCCTGCTTGAACAAGCTCTAACACGAGTCAGGGGATTTATGTTGTTGATATTACATACTGATCTAATACAGATTTTGATGGTCTCTGTGCTGAGACAGGTCTTCCCCTGTATCCTCAGCCAATGAAAAAAATCCACATAGCCGATAGTTGCTGAAACTAACTCTTTATCTAAGAGACAATATATTTTTACATCTGTGGAATGAATTTTTCTTTATTATGTGTGGAAGGAATTTTAGAAAATACACACAATTATATACACGGATTGACACAGGAAATGAGAGATAGTATTTCGGAATAATTTTCTAGAGACCATTTGGAAAAAAATAATTATTCTTGCAATAAGAGTATGGTGTAAAATGTTTTCTGACAATTGCATTTTTCCTATCTGCAAACTGAAGTAAGAATAACTACAAGTAGCCTTTCTCTGATAACACCTCTAATGGCAGTTCCAACAGCTCTGAAAGAAACACGTTTCATTCTTGTAATTACTCAAATGGAGGATTAATATAGGAAATAAAACCAGATATGCATTAAATGCTTGGTAGAAGATTTATGTGGATGTTGAGTTATACAAATAATAAATGCTGCTAAAATAATAATGAAAAAATGCTACTAAAATAATAAAGCCATTAAAATAATGTAGGGAAATATAAGCACAGACTTGTCTGCTTTAACATTACAAGTATTCAAAAATAAATACTACATAATATTATAAAATAGTATACAATTATTTATGTCAGCCAAAGCTGAAAAATATTTTTGTTCACATACAGTCTTCCATATGTATGAAATATTCTTGACCTCTCCAAAATTAATTTTTGGCACATGAACTAAATTGTATTGACAATAAAAAGATTCAGTGGTTGTAGAATAATACCTGAATACTCTATTATTTTATGTTGATGCACCCTTTAGCCATGATTACATTGGTGCAGAAGATGTGAAAAAATAAAAGGATGCAACAATTTGAAGTACTAGAAATACTTAATTTTATCCCACTTCAGCCTTCTTTGGAGCCCAGGAAATGAAGTAAAGGCATTAATCTTGGAGAAATCAAAAGGTTTCCCAGTCTAGAGGCCTGAACTGGTAAAGCAGTGAACATGTGCAAGGCCAGGAAACAGTCTGTCCTACAGGACATATAGTGACGCTAATTTTTCAGATGTGAAAAGAAAACAGTAAGTATCTACTTGGACTCCTCCCAATAAAGGCGTCTACCTCCAAATTGTAAAACAGAATCAGAAACATGTGCAGTTTACCTAATGATGATCTGCTTGCTATTGCTGACTGAATTCTGGGGACTTAACCTGTGATCAAAACGTCTAAAAAAGAACCAGAAAGGGCTCTGGCTAAATAGCAATATATTAAATTCGTCACTGTTAAAGAAAGACCTTAACAGATTTCACAACTGATTATGTATTTTTAGTCCTATCTTTACCTGCAATCAAGAAACACTGACTACAGGGGAAAACTTACTTTGTAGAGTCTGAACTCTTTGAAAGTCAAGAAGTGTCTGTTCTGGAATTCTTCTAATGGTTTCAGTGAATGGTTTCCAGAGACTTTTGCATATGCTCCAGCATCAGTAGTCTGTCAACAGCTACATGTGAAGAAACTTTGAACTAGAAAAGCAAACTACCCTTCAGAACATAAGACTTGAGTAGCTATCTGATGTCTATCAAAATTTTGGTTTATCAATGCCCCATTGAATAGAAATGTACCTCATTAGGTCTGCTTGACAGTTAACTAATTTTGTTGTGGAGAGGAGACAAATACATTTTTTTAATTGAAAGAGTCAAGGATGGGAGAGAGCTTGGTCTAGGACTAAAATTTTACCTCTACCTCAATTTTATGATCTGGCATGATCACAGATGTTCAGCAGAAGTAAAGGAATAGTCAAGATGTTTAGAAAGCAACTGGATATTTTGTGTTTTCATTTTGCAAGACCAGAATATGGCAATGCTTATACTGTTAAACATATATACATTATGTATAGGTGAATGCAAAGGATGTGCAGGAGACCAGGAAGTTCCTACGTCTTGAGCCAATATGAGATGAATAGCAAAGTTTTGATAATTACCTTCAAAAATTCCTGAAAAAAAAGTAAAATTATGTTGGGAAGAAAACTAAAGGATTGGCATCATAGAAGAAGATAGAGGAAAACGAACTGATGTGGAGATCTTCATCATATCTGAGGCCATGGTTGTGTTAGGGCTCAGTATAGATTTGCTGCTGGCAACCTAGATATGTCACTTAAGTCACAGTTCTTTTCTTTCTTGATATCATGGAAACAGATTGGTATCAAAGCACTGAACTGGAAGTACAAGCACGACGCCTTCAGGTAGTAGGGGTCACTGACTCCAGTTGTGTCAGGAATAAAGCTTCAGAAGGCATAGAATTGAATTAGTGACTCCACAGAAATGAAAAATAAGGAGGTATTAAAGCAAGCAGAATACAAGTTACAGTTCAAAGACAAAAAGGAATTGAATAAATAATACTGCTGTTGCAGAAAACATGAATGACAACAGACTATAAAACAAAAAAGGAAGAGGAAACACCTCTTTGGTTTAATGCTAACTCTGGAAAAGAGTAATTTTAAGAGATTTTATTACAAGTTAATTGTAAACAATTGTTATAATACACGGTGCCAGTAAGTCAAGGATAGATTGAAGAGGATCTCATCCAGTCGATTGGTTTTGGATAGTAGTGGAAACAAATATCAATCCTACAAAAACCAGAAAAGATAAAGAGGGAATTCTTTAGAGTTATGCAGTTGGTAGCAAAATGCCACTATATAACAACAGATGCTTGCTTTTTTTTTTAAATACATTTGCTTTAAAACCAATGTTTATGTTAACTGAGAATAATGTGGGGAAAAAAATATAGAAATGTTCCTCCAAAGTGTGTTATATAATCTAAAACACTAACACTGAATTGAGATTGATTGTTGCCAACTTTTCCATGCAGAAAGTTTTTATTTCACAAAAAGCAAAAGCTACTTGTTTGGACTAAAGTCAATCTACAAATATAATGGAATGCAATTCAGTATTAAAACTCAAGCTAAAGTTGATATGAATATAAAAAATTTTTGAAATTACATAGAATTAAGAAATTCTCCAACCCTACATGCTTCTTCATACTTAGGTTTATATGCTTTGTCTGAAGAGGAAGAAAAGTGTTTACGATTTCATTATTGTTTTCTGCATAACATAGTTTTAGACTGTTAAACACAAACTTATTTGCCTATTATTGCATCATTAATTTTTCTTCTATATCATCACAATTTGATTACATATACCTGTCAATATTTTTAGAGCATGTTATGAGGGAGAACTTCACTTTCAATGTTATTCTGGAAAAGACAAAACTGCACGGGAACGTCCATTTATTTCTGTTGCTATGAAATGCTAAAGGTTTATAAAGGCTTTTCATTCTCATATATTTAGGAATGGACAAATCTACATCTCTAGGGGAAAAGGCTAATTACTCACAGTAAGGTCATTAGATACAGACTTTCTTTTTGTCATTACAAAGACTAAGATTTTTTGCAATAATGGCACTATGCAGAGTAGATGAAGCAAATAAAAAATAAGCCTTTTTATTCTGAAGCTGACGCAAAGCCAAATGTTCTTTCTGCTGCACAGCTGTAAAAATTAAAGTGAGAAAGGTATCAAAAAAGCAAACATTTATATTCAACACAATATCTATTACTTACACACACCTCCTACATGACTACATTGCCTCTGAAGTGACAGAAAGACAAAAATAAAGATGGTTGTTTTAATTTTTTATTAAATTCATTGGAAGTTATAAAACATTTTGTTGCTTCATTAATTGAATTGATTTTACAGAATAATACATTTTATTTTTACAAACACTGTTGTCAACCATAAACATAATAGCATTTAATTCTGGTTTTGAAGCTCATTCTTTTAAATTTCTACACAGTTAGACAGATCAGCTTTAAGACTTTGTGTCCAGAAATTTTTGTAATTCTTTGCAAAATTATTACCACTAACTAATCTCCTGATGGAAATCAACGTTGCTATTTTTTTCTAAACCTATGTTCTAAATGAAATTTTGTAGGAGAGCATTTTAGCTAATGTCAGTTCTGTATATCTCTGCTGCTCTCTACTCCAATTAGAATAAACAGTTTTAAAATTTAAAAAAAAAAAAAAAAGACAGTTTAGGAAATCTTCACTAATCAAAAACAAACGTAAGGAAAAATTGAACAAAACCTAATTTTTATCAATGGACAGTTTTAAAATTTAAAATTACTTTTTCTGTCAATTCCATCACCTTCCTCAATAAAAACCTCAGAAGCATCCTGTATCCTTAAAAATTATG
Source organism: Monarcha castaneiventris obscurior (assembly GCA_026261815.1). Taxonomy (NCBI): domain Eukaryota; kingdom Metazoa; phylum Chordata; class Aves; order Passeriformes; family Monarchidae; genus Monarcha; species Monarcha castaneiventris. The sequence continues at coordinate 5,187,906 of JAMPIT010000379.1, forward strand.
GAAGTTAAATTTTAAACATGGAATATATTATAACTGTAATCTAATAAAATACCAGATCTTTAGTTATTCAGTTAGAACAGTCTGCATTCTACATAAAATACATCAGTAAGAGCAGGGTTCAGCTCTCTGTCAATGCAATATTGTGGCTGTCTGTACAACAATGTTCTGCAAATATGCTGTTGTATTATGCTCTCTACCATACTAAAATCTTCTTAACAGGAAACCTGAGAGATTCTCTTATTCTCATTTCCCTACCCTACGGAGAGTCCTTGGCAGAAATTCCAAGAAACAGAAATTAGGAGTTTTCAGTTGTCCTCTTTAGGGTGAAATCTGTCTTTTTATGCAAACCTTATGTATCTAACACCTACAACATACCTGTTCAGATGGCTCCAACATTTTTTCACTGGAGAAAAATAAAAGCTGAGAAATACCAGTATTAGAGAACAAACACTAAGAGACAGAAGATTATAACTGCTTCTGCTGGATATTCACTGTACAGCATATGTCACCATTCAAATTAAGCCTCAAAGAAGCCAAACTTCAAATCATAAATGGTCTCATAAAATCTAGTGCAGTAACTGTGTAAAATGGAAATATAATAATAGTTTATGTAAATTGCAACATTTTATGCAAACTACTTACATGGGATTGTTACAGAATTAATAGTGAGGTTTCTTTATTAAACACTCATTTTAAAAAACTGGTAATGCTCAGAAAAGAAAAATATTTTCCCACATAATGGTAAAAGTATATTCCCCAGGACTTTTCAAATCAGAATAGCATTTTACAGTAACTCTTACAAAAAACTAGGACAACTATGGCAAATATTTTATACTGAATGTATCATTCTTTCCTCATTAGAATTTCACAGGATCTTATGAACTCATCAGGTGTGTAAAATCTGAATTTTTTTCTACATTTTTTTCTACATTTTTTTTCTTATTGCACCAAACAGCAGTTCAGAAATTATTTAAATAATGAGATACATTTTATTTTTGTTTCTAGAGATAATGTACATTACAATTTTATTTGTGTTTATATTATAGAAAGTATTTGTATAATAAATAGCCTGTTCGACCTGTCACTAGACTTCAGGATATATTTGACATAGTAACGTAACAGTAATTGTAAAGCCAATTGTCTTGTTAACTTTGATAACAAAGTTAACAAAGTCCCTCCTTTTCTGCAGCTGTTTTGGTTTTTAGGACTGCTCTTTCATGTTTGACAGTGATGGTACCACTGCACTCGTTCTACATAGAAACAGTAACCCAGTCTAATTTGATCTTGTAACATCAATGTAGTTAACATAACTGAAATTACAGACCTGGTCTCTCAGAAAGAAGCTTCATTCTGTGTTTAGGATATGCCAAAAGCATGTTTTAGGAAGGTTAACCCAAATGCACAAACCAGCATGTTCTACAAATAATTTCAGAATCAAAACCAGGACAAAAAAGAGGCGACTGTCAGCAAGCTTTTTGTGAAATACCTCCTAAATGTACTTTTACCCTTGTCTGTGTGTGGATGTGCTGTCACAACTAAAGGAGATTTCTCTCTCAGTGTCACAAGAACATGGTCAGCTCATAAATGGGCAAAGGGAGCTACACACAATGTCATTTTGTCCTCTACTACTGCATCCCAAGGAAAAAAAGGCGATTGTTCAAGGACAGGGAAGGATGGATATAAGGATAAGAATAATTTATATGTGGATTACAAAACCTGAAGAACTTCAGTGATCAGAAAGTGGTACCTTTCTCTATCTTTGAGTGATGTACGTATTTGTAATGTGAATGCTCCAAGCAGTAAGTTCCCATATCCACAATCATCACAGGAGCAGTTGCTGAGTTCTTGAAGCAAATAGAATCACTCTATCACATGCTGCATTAGCTTTGAGTCTTCCTCTGTATTACTGCAGTGGTTGATAAGAATATAGATAAAGCTTCAGGAGACATTAAGAATGGAGGCATTTTTAGCAAAGCCACTGATACAGCTTCAGCTCTGATGGGCACATTCCAGTGGCAGCAAGAGGCTGTATTTCAGGGTTGGACAAGACACCTTGACAAATTTCATATTCAGTTTACGTATTCAGGCAGAGAAG
>JAMPIT010000379.1:5195000-5215000 GCA_026261815.1 Monarcha castaneiventris obscurior
TTATTATTTGCAGTCAAGATGGAAAAAAAAATCAGTTTTCCCATGAAATCTAAAAATTCTTATTAAAATGTAGTTGGGAGGTGGAGTGAACACTTAAACATATCTGTTTTCCTAACTATTACATCTTGACATGAGAAATATAGGACAGAAATGGATGGAAAATCCATTTGAATCAGAATGGATGCCTGGTGCCAATTTTAGCAGCACACAGTCTTACTTGCAACAGACGATATTTGCTTTTACTGATTTTAATTATTCTTCTTCTGCAGTTCAAAACTTTATTAAACAATATTAAATAAGGACATGCACACTGTAGATTTTTTTTTCCCCCAATATTTTTAAAGAGACACTCTCCTTTTCTTTTGGAGGTCCTTTTTATAAGGAATTTCTCTATAGAATTCCATTTGCTATAAATACACTTTTCCATCCATCTCAAAATGTACAATGAATAAATGAACCCTTAAGGTCCAAGGTCTTCCTGAACATTCTCCTTCCCCTGTCAGTAGAAAAAATCTAAAATGTTAAAAAAGTGTTAACAGAGATCTTTAAGAAACATTTAAAGGAATGTAAAAAGTAGTTTGGATCATGTTGTTTTCTCCTGCCTTCTGTTGTTTACTTATCTACATATCGCGAATTTAAATATCTTCAAAGATTGAGTTTGTTATGGGTGAATTTGACTGAGGAGATTATGGAATTCTGGCTGAATCCCAAGAGCTGAAAACGTCCCCATCATGAATTGAAAATATATTTTCTTAAAGTACTTACAGTCCTAGATTCATGATTATGGGCCTGTGACTTGCCAATGTTGTAGACTGACCCAATATACCAACTAAGACAGGATATTTTCAACCATGCCTTTTTTAAAAAAAAAGAAGTCTGGTATTCTCCCAGCACGTCTTTTATCTATATGGGAAGGGGTAACTCAACACTGAGACTATCACCAGGCTGAGCAAAGGCTTTTACACTACCAAGCTCTCCCTACCACCCAGTAATATCCTGTTCTTCCTCAGGTAGCAACTAGACAAGGATCTTGTTATTCCAGGAAAGGATATCTTTTGAGATAGCACATATAGGTGTTTGTATTCTCAGTAGTCCTGACACTCAGACTTATATTAATACCCAGATAGGGAGAAATCCATACAAAGATCTGTATAGGGGTTGGTAATTAACTTTTCCTTTATAGTCACTGGGTGCTACAGAGCCAAATGTTTATATGCCAGAAACATTTGAGTGTCCAGCTTGAAGAACTTAGAAAATGGCTATTTTACTGATTTATTTAGATGAAAGGTCCAATTCTTCTATGATTTTGGTATTACGGATAATATTATTTTGAAAGAAAAAAGCTTTCATTTCATAATTCCAAAACCACAAAATTCAGTACTAGATGCAAAGCTTGAATAAATTAGCTATGCACTGTAAGAATTCACAGGACTCCAAAATTCTTCCTTGCATTGCAAAAAGAGCTGATCAGACCTGCAGAACAACAGGGTTTGTTGTTTGGGTTTTTTCCTTCTAGATTTAATCTTCAGTACAAAAATCCCCAGTTCTTAGACTTATTTCATGTACTTCAGGGCAATAATTTTGAGTTCAATCACTCTTGTAGCTAAAAGTGACCATTATCTCAAAAGCCACTGCAGCAAACAGAACAAATTGAGATCTGCTCATGGGTTGGTCTGGAAATGGATCCATAATGATATTGACCAGAAAGCTACAATTCTACAGAAAAATTCTAGATGTAGAGAAAACTGCTGCTCTTAAGGAAAATAAAAATAGATTAAACCTGTCTCTTGATGGCAATTCTAGATTCCACATGTCAATACGGATAGTGGCTATCTTAGCTGCTTTAGAAGGCTGGCAAATTTAGTCTCTCCATCTTCTCCCATGATCAATGTGCCTGTAAAACTGCACTTTCCTCAATTCTTTTGTTAAGTTGGTCAACTTTCTTCCATGGAAGATTTATCTTTCCCTCAGTGTGAATTTTCCATTTCTATGGAAACTCATTCTATTCATGGTGACAGGATCTAGTACATCATAGTAATGCCACTGATGAAATAATTTTTTTCCTTCAAGTTTCCTAGTGAAAGTGTCTAATAAGGTGTCATCACATTTTTTTATTCTGTCTACATGACTCTTCCATATTCTATCTAAAGATAAAATGGGGAAACTCAATAAAATATATTTCCAATAAACATTCATTTTTTAATAAATAAATTCCTTTTATAACATTCACCTCACTTTCTCATAAAGTTCAAACATAACGCAATGATTGTGATACTGAGTGAAAGATTCAACCTCTCCTCCTTTGTGTACATTCTTCAAAAATCAAGGAGATTTTAGATAGTAATCAGTGCTCAGCATTTTTTCATTTGAGGAATACATCATACTTGTGTGGGTGCAGAAGTGAAACTGTACACTTTATGTGTAAATCTTAAACGCCTTTTAATGTACGTGGTTATCAGGTTTCTTTATGGAAGTACAACGTGTTGATATTCTTATTTTGAATAATTTGTTTTACTTCTGAAAAGAAGAGCTACACAAGTTGAAACGACCTGTAACTCATGGCTGACCTTTCCAACAGCAACTATAATTTGAATTGCGTGCATGGCAGCATTCACAGGAATGGTGACTAGAATTATTGTTGCTTCTCTGTGTGGTATCCATTCTAATGAGAAAAAGAAAGGGACAAAAGGCCTACAGAGGTCTGTTTGGCAACCTGGCATCCTGTAAAATGTCTTTGAAAGAATAAAATTCTCTCTAAATAAAACCCTTCTAACTCATGTGGGCAGAGAAGAGATCTATTATTTAGATCAGTTGTCTCAACATGGAGAAAATCTAGATATTCTCACTGATCTTCTACACAGAATCACAGAATCATTTAGGTATAAGGAAAGACCTTTAAGACCATTGAGTCAAACTGTTAACCCAGCACTGCCAAGCCCACCAGTTAAAACATGTCCCCAAGTGCCACATCTGCACATCTCTTAAATGCCTCCAGGGATGGGGACTAACCCACATCCCTGAGCAACCTGTTCCAATGCTTATCAACAGTTTCAGTGAAAAAAAATTTTACTTAATATCCAAAGTAAATCTCCCCTGGGACAACTAGAGGACATTTCTTGGTAGAAAATTTCCATATTCCAAAATCATTAGTATGCAAACTCCTTTTAGGAACATCAAGTCTTATTTCTTAACATGGTCTATTACAATTCATATGGTAAAAAGGACCCAAACCCAATGTTTAAGGTTTAAGATGGACTGAATAATTATGTATCACACAAAATTTATTCCCTGTTTGCATCCTTGTTATGACAAGATCCCTTGGACAGTCCTTCACTGTCTATGAACACCCTGGCCTTTGCAGCTGCAATCTGCAATGATAACTACATTGAGTGATTTAGCTGTTAGAAAGAACACCTTGAAGCTGTATTCAAATGTCCTGAGAATTCTCCTGAGGAGAGGTACACTTACCAAGGATTGAGGAAGAACATGTCACAGAAAGAATAATGGCAAGAGGAGAATAATCTTTGTAGAGGTTAAGGTAAAAGTATCCTCAGGATACTTATTATTAAGAATAGTTATGCTAAGGGTAATTATAGAGACATTATCCTAAGGAAAAGGATAATTTTTTTAGAGTTTCACATGAATGTGAATAGTTGGACTGAATGTAGAAAACTGAAATACAGAAACTGGAGGAGTTGATTCATCACTGTGTGGTACACATTCCTGGTTGTTTTGGTATTTTCAAGAAGAAGCACAGCTTCAGTTATTGCAGATAGTCTATACTACCTACACCACAAAATGGATTATGAAAGAACTGCAGAATGGTTTTGGTTGAAAGGGGCTTTTGAAAATCTAGTTCCAACCCCTCTGCCATGGACAGGGACACCTTTCACTAGATCAGGTTGTTCAAAGCCAGATCCAACCCGGCCTTGAACATTCCAGGGACGGGGCATCCACAGCTGCTCAGGGCAAACTCCTCTAGGGTCTCACTGGTATCTCAATCTTTTGCTCTAGTGTGAAGAAAAGTGTTTAAATATATGTGGGAGCTAAAAAACCACTAAACTAAACAATACTACTGTCCTCTTTTAGAAAGCATTATCGTGCTTAAAGCTGAGTGTATATTACATGTGCTCTGTGAGGTGAGGGCTAAGTAAACAATAAAAAAAGTATTAAAATCTAGTGTGAAGTGTTTCATATCTGAATCGTTTTCTTTTCAGTGAAGGCTTGATTAGGAATTTTTAGGTTTGTGGAGCTAAACAATCAGGAGTATTCTAAAGAACTAAAATGGTATGAAGACTTGACAAATGACAAATGGTTTCAAGCCCCACAGATGCGTGGGCACATGTTTAAATTAGTGGATATGAGTAATCCTATTGAACGTGTAGAATTTAAGTGCATATTTCTAAAACACACTACAGAGATGTACTAAAGCAATATTAGTCTTGAGTATGTGTACATGAACATACAAACACACACATTTATAGTGTGAAGGATTTTTTTCTAGCTAACATCAGGCAATGACAAATTGACCTCAGTTCAAAATATATCTTTGTTGTCCCATAATAAAGACTACACAGAATCTATGTTAAAATGAAAAGTTATACCACTTATATTCTAAGTAGAATAAAGACTTACAAATCTGTCTTGTACAAAGTGTGAAGTGCCCCTGTCCACTTGATACACAAGACTGCATTAGATGCTCTGTCACTGTCCAAATACAATTTACTTTTTCTTTTTCTTTTTTTTAAATGAGTCAGTCAGAAACCTTTGATAGCACCATTTCAAATGCAAATAATTCTGTTCCAACTGCCTCTTTACATTAGCTAAATGAAGTCATCAGTAAACAAAATTGGAAGATATCTTAACACAACTGCTGTAAACAACTTTAAAAGTTTTATATCCCGAAAGATTAAAAGTGTTAGAAGACAGTTCAGATTCACTGGAGACATTCACCACTGACAAAGTTTATAGTCAAAAAATAACTCTCTCATCTCACCCAAACTGATACTGGTCACAGCAAATTATAATCAAAGATAGATTTCTTGGAGGGTGATAATACCATTAGATTTACGGAATTAAAAATACATGAAACTTTTGAGTTAATGAACAGGGTCCTTAACTGCTCATTTAATTCAAACAGCTGTTTGTTAATGCCCTAAGCAGTGTCATAAACTGTGAAAATACTGTTGAGTGCAAGACACTAGTTAATGCTATAAAGCAACACATGCTCTAATATTAAAAGGATTTAATGGGATTAATAGAGAATAAAACATTAACTCCCTATTATGATGTTTTTGGGACCCAAGGGCAAATTCTGGCTAAAAAGGACTCTGGTTCTAAAAGCACAAAAAGTAAACTATAGCACTGTACAGCAAATCATGGCAATTTTATGCTCCTGAAAAAAAGTGGAACCCTGATAAGATCACATCTGTTCCAATCACAGACTGGATAAAATCACTGTTTACTAAAGTCCTAAATAACTAAATATGTGGAACCCCAACAAGATCCCATCTGTTAAGACTACAATTTGGATAAGGTCCCATTACAAAAATTTCTATATAATACCATATAATGAATTTTTTTTTATTTTCTCCAGTTTCATAAATTCTTTCATAGGGATACACAATATTGTAAAAATCCAACAGCATAATTAACTGGCTTGATGAACATTAATAATATATCAGAATTTGGATTCTCAATTCAAAAGAGAAATCAGAAACTAGTCTTAGTGTTTAAGCTATACAACCTCACTCAAATGTTCTTAATTCTAGCTACTTTCAACATATCTACACAGTTATTTTTTTCCCCTTCCTAATACAATGACAGGTTCGATCTCATATGTAATTCCTCAGTAAACTACAAAAGCTTAATATTTGCAAGGGTTCTACTAGTTTTTCTGATTTTCTTTTGAAAGAGTATTCTTCTAGAACAGAAAACAGAAAGTAGGCTGAATTTACCTTTATAGATATAGCATATTTGAAAATTGTTAGTAGTAGGAGAAATTTGTTTTAAAGTTTATGCAAGCTTAATATATAAATAAAATCTATTTCAGTGCCCAAGATTTTTTTTTTTATACAGTAATACTGCAGAAAAGGACAAATAAGAATTTGGGTTTTTTTTTCTAAAAATGAAAGGCAGCAAGGTTAAACATTATATTTTCAGGTTATATTGTCCTCCAAAACATCATTAATTGCTTTATAGAGGAGTCCATAAAATGAGATGTTCTTCTGTGCTTTTAAATTTAAAAAAACTACAGACCTCCACAAACCTACCAATGTTTTAAAGTAATTTAATTGTAATTTTTTTAGTTAATTCCTGTATTTAATATTATTTAAAATGTGAATAATAATTTGCAACTGTGCTGGAATTGCAGATATTTTCACCTGGATATCTCATATCGTGACTTTTAAAAGATCACAGGATCAGACAGTGAAGAGCCATCATTTGTAATAAAACTGAGGGCTGACAGCCACCAAAAAGGCAATTGAAGATGTGAATGTTCATAATTTCTGCTTAAATTCATCAAGAATATGACTTGCTAGTGCTTGGTACCTCAAAAGGAAATTGCTTAAAACCAGTCACGTATCCAGGGGGTAAAAAGATCTACTTACAAAGTAGTAGTCTTCAACTAAAGATTGTGTTTAGATTTTTGCATATCAACATTTTTCTTGAAGAGACAAATTAAGAAATAATTTTCCACCCTTAGACAAACTTTGGATATTTACAATCATAAAATGACGAATTGTTAAGGTAGGAAAACACCTCTAAGTTCAAGTCCATTTAGAAATGTTAATCAAAGTATATTAAAATGCCCTGTGAGTCCCAGCAGAGATTTAAGTTCAGATATGGGCTGCTGGGTTTTTTTGTTAGTTTGTTTTAGTCACAGAGTACAGCCTGAAAATCCCACAAGAGCAGAAATCCTGTAGAGTGAGCAAGGACTGGGAAACTCCTGAGAAGTATTTCTTAACTTCCACCTCAGAACACTGCACCAAAATATAATTACTTCTTGAGCCTCGTTGACAAGCTGAAACAAGTACTTGTCCGAGTAAGATACAAGAAAATCAACCTATGGGTTTGATTAAGGTTTTTTATTTACATCTTTTTGACTATGCAGTCAGTGAATACAAATGAACCCTAAAAGGTAGATTGGGTACCCAATGTTCCATCTTCCCTCTAGCACATTTAGAGATAGTATTGTATATGTGTTTCATTTTATTTTCTTCCCTCACTTATTTACTTTACAGATAGCTCTTTTGCTCTAGTAAATATTAGCTTTAAAGGCATTTGGATTTCTGTTTTCTTTTATGTTTTCTGCCAGGCAGCCTAATTTTGACTGTGTTTAGCAACTAGTACAAGTGCATAGGGAAAGAGCTTTCCAACAGACCTGCAATATTCACTATGTTCCTTACTACATTATTCATAAATCAAAACCTTCTTTACGCTATTGAAAGTCTTCAAAAATCAAATAACTTCAGAAAAACATTAAAGAAAATTAACAAATAATTATTTTCCCTGGTATTTCACTATAATCTCAAGATAGCTAATATGGCACAAAATGCATATGGCATCGGAAGTGCTCAATTTACATGGAACCTTCTCAGCACTCTGGTAATTCTGATACCAATATGTACACCCAAATTACTTGCAACAGGCAAAACCCACTTAAAAGAGTGAAGAAAGAAGATATTTGTCCCAACATTTGATTCTGTGCTTTAATTCAAAATACTATTCTTTATGCTGCTTTAATCTTGTGGAAGAGGGACATCATGCTTATTCTGAGAAAAAGAAGAGAAAAACGGGAGAGCATTCATGGTAGGATAAGATAGTGTTCAAAGATTGCAGTATGTACAGATATGGATGTTGCTTAAAGCACTTGAACAAGCAAGTTCTGTAGGATTTTCCCACATGTGGGAATAGCTGTGATTTATTGGGTTTTTAAAGAGAGGGGAAAAGAACACAGCATTTGTGAGAGTATTCATGATGGTTAACATTATACCACAGAAGTTTAGTATCTTTAAAATGCTCCCATAATCCATGGGAAGAATAGACTCTATCAAAAGATGCCTTAGTAGAGCAGTATAATTATTTGCTTGGAAACACTCTTGAGACTCTTGATAAGAAGAGATTGACTATCCCTCTCTCACCATGCCAGCAACTAAAAATTTCCCTCCACATGCCCAGACTCCATCTAATTGCAGGTACTCACTCTACTACTTAGTGTTTACTAGCTCTTAAAATAGCTGCAACCTAATTGTAAGAATACAAAATGACACACATTTTCTTATGTTTCCTGAATTTTTTTACCAGTTTTCTTCTTCAGTTGTCACTAGGTCTCTCATTTTAACACAGAGCTTCCAAGTCTTACAATTCATAAGCAAAAAAAAAAAGGAAGATAAAACCAGATCAGTGGACATTTCTAGCAAAATACTATATCAAGGTTCAAATTCACCATAGACTAATGGAAAACAGATAATTTTATGTTGATTGATTTAGTATAAGTTAGAAGACATAGCATTCATAACAACAAAAGTAACATGAATTCTTACACGTCAAAGCAAAAGGATTTTTAACTAAACATGGATTTGTCTTTACTGAAGTTGCACCAAGACATGGAGTCATCTTCAGGTGGACATTTAAGCCTGAGAGTAAGATTCTGAGTGGGTGCTGTTTTTCTTTTCCCACCCACCTCACATATCTTTTAGATAATTCAAAAATAATTCAAACTAAATGTCTAGTGCATTAAAATTACAATCCAGGCATTGTTAGAAAGTTACAACTTTCTGTGTAATATCCAATTTGTAAGTTTAACTTTCAGTTCACAGTACTCAAGATGTAGATGCAAATAAAGGTGAAGAGAAAGATGGATAATAATAGTCATTAATTTTGTCACTAAACAATGAGGCATAGCCTCCCAGTTTTTATCGCTGCTGTCAAGACAGAATATTAGTATTGAACCTTGCCTTCCTATGTAAAATGTTTCTATATTCATTTGTATCAAAAATAGTATCAAAATTTGTTGCAACAAAGGGAAAACTAAAGACCAATGAAATAATTTCTGAGGCAGTTTGAGCTTCATATCTAGAACCATATGTACAAGACAAATGTTTATCTTCACTAGAAATATTTTCTACTCTTGTGGAATCCGTATCATATGATGATCTTATGATCATCACTGAAACCCTTAAAATTATCTGTGAACAACTAAAGAGACTTACATCTGTGAGTAACTAACTCTTGGACATTCCAGCATATAAAAATTCATCCTAACAGCACATACTACACTTAAAACTTCCTAATTGACTAAGTATCTGTGTCTCTGTGCCTGCTTAGAAACAGAAATATTTTATTTTTTAGACAGGAAAGGCAACATTAAGAGCTGATATTAAGGATGGATATGGCAGAATCTGCCGAATTAGATGCATCTCTTCCAAATTCCTGCAAAACCAAGAGTTTGGCTCCAATGTTATAAAGACCTTTGCTTCTCCTTGTAACAGCAGGGAAATATGGACATTAAAGTTCTCTCCTGTAGCACTATTTTGAAAATAATTCAATTTATTATGGATTTTTGAAAAATCCATTTCAATGGCAACATTTATATATTAAACAAAAAAATTTATGTATTTTTAGGTAGTGGCTACATAAAGAATGTAATAATATTTTGAAAGAGATGTCTGAGATACATGTATGGTAAGAGTTTCAATACCCTTTCCCTCTAAGGATTCTAAAAGTTAAATAGTTCTTTCCTTCTCGATGGAAGACTTAACTAAAATAAGCAGTATGAACAAATCTCCAACTGTGAACTAATTAAAGACAATTCCCCTTCATGGTTTTCCCACTAAATGTTATTTGTGATTTTATTTTGCTTTCCCAAGTTTGTCTTACTTTACATATCTGTCGTCTCTAAGGCTAATGCAAAATACTAATTATTTTAAATACCAAACAATATACCCAAAACCTCGGAAAGTTAACATTACTGCTTATTAAGTCTCGAAAAAAAATTAAATTTTAAATTGTGAGAACACTTGCAGACTCATACTAGTAATACCCTTTAACTTTACCAAGCAATAACAAATCATAAACAAATAAAAGAAAAAATCAAACAACAACAAAAAAATCAGGAACCAATTATTTTAATTTTATTTATTTAGGCTTGAACACAGCATAATATGCAAGTACCTCTATAATGCTGAAGTCAGCTTTTGAAATATCAATGCTACTCTAAATTAAGTAAAGTTTTCAGCACTTCCAAATCAATCCAGCTGAATGACAACATAAGTAACAAAACCTAACCAATCCACTTAAGATCCTTGGGGTATTATATTCAATTCTACCTAAGGCACACTGCCCTGTAGCACAGGAAAAAGGAAGGCTGGAGTTTTTAAGACATACAAATTCACATTCATAACGATGTAGAAAAAAGCCCCCCAAAGATCCATAGAGAAGGAACTCATCTTGAATTCAGTGATGACCTGTTTTGAGGAGGAGATTGCACTGTAGACTTTCTGAGGTCAGTTCAAACCTGGATGAGTATACAATTTTAAGCCTGGGGAGTCTCACCCTCCTCCTTAACTGCGAAGATGTTTTAGCACTGCTCTGGCAATGCGACACCTTTCTGACACTTGCTTCCCATGCTCCTTAACAGTGGGGATGGAGAAGACATGGAGGGACCTGATGACCGCAGCCTCACTCTCAGTCTCATAACCCATCACCAGAAATGCATCCATGGTGGCCAAAAGTCAGAGGCCTCATACCCCATGGCAGCTGAACATGCAATGATACAATAGGCATTCTGCATATCATTCACAAATTAATATAGTTAGGGACATAACTGGCTGGGAGTGCAGTATCCTTCCCTGCACTTAACTCACTCCCTCTCTTATATTGGCCATCACTGTGTTTGCATAATAAAGAAATGGCAAAATTTAAAACTGAGCAATGAAGTAATAATTCAGCTTTCAAAAATTAAACATGATTCTCATTCCCACTTAAGCCTTCCGGGCACTTTGCTGAAGACAAAAATCAGCTTTGCTATTCCTTGTACAGCACACTGGAAGTATTTTAATTTCAATTTGAAAATTGATATTTTGTCCTAATTGCACACACAAATCTGTAAAACATGCAGTACCAAAACTCCTACCTGACTGATATCAATCACAAAAAGTACGTCAGATCTGTGCTCTGAAGTAATTCATCACATCTGTGATAGTATAGAGTGGACATGCACGCATACTTCAAGCAGTGGTATTTAATAGTTATTCCCATTGCAGCTGAAAATATCTTCTGCTAGGGAGATTCATGGCACCTGAGAAATCTCTAAAATTTGCCATTAGAGACAGCTGACAATCTTTTCAGTTATTCTGATAGTGCTTGTAAGAGAAATAAATTACAGTAAATATTATCTGCAAACATTTACTCTACACAATTATACCAATGATTTAAAATTAGCAGAAGTTCTCATTTTCCTACACAATGCACCAGATGAGAAAAGGGAAGCGAAACAGAATGGTAAAATATAGCTTTAGAGAAACCAACCTCTATTCAGAACATAAGCTTCCTTTCTGCCAGTGCTTTAGCTCCAAGGAGTAGGTTTATGAGCTGACAAGTTGACAGTATTTCTTTGTTATGACTGGCTAAGGACGTCCAATTGTCATACAATAATTTTCAGTAATTAGTGTACATATTAGAAGTAACTCATCTTTTCACAAGAACAATGTTCTTTTGGATAAACAATGGCTTCTGCAATACTAAATTATAGAGGCCAAGCTACTAATTTATGGTGGGTTACAATTATACATGTTGTGGGCCACAAGCACTCTGTGGGCTGTGTAATGAAGGCCAATAGTTTAAAAACTGATTAGAATTACAAATAATCTGCCAGGTGTTTTCATCGCTGTTTTGGAAGACAGCATTATCCTAGCCAGAGTCTCCAAAGCCAAGATGAGAGAAATTATCACGGAAAGCTCTGTGGTCAATAACATTTCAAAAATACTTTTTTCAAAGTGTGTATTATTTTTATATCACTGATCAGGAATAACGGTAGCACGGTAGTGGCACTGCCACATAAAACCTCATCGCTTGAAACATGTTGTACTGGCCTTGTAAATTTGACCACAAATCTGGTGCTCTGAGACCTTCTGCAGGAGATTTGTGGGCACAAAATAAATTAAAAGTAGAATAATTACAGAAGAGTGGTTACATCACAGGAGTTAGCTACAACTCCCTAACTCAAATCATTATTTGAAAATTTGAAATATTCCTTTTAAATAAATTCAGAGTAAGTCAGAAAAGAAAGGTCCTTCCATTTTCTTCCCAATAGAATTTGAATGCAGAATTTTAGATCTATCCAAGAAAACATTATTATATTAAATAGGTGATAGTTATCTGTGTTTTATAGCCAATCAACAACATTGCCATAAACAAGATTGCCATAAACATGGGCTCTAGATTTCAGGTGTCCATCTATACAATATAACACCTAATAATATGAAAAATAAAATAAAGCATCTAAAAAAGTGATTTGAATTAAAGGGTCAAAAATGGTAGGAAGGGACCCACAAGGATCATTGAGTCCAACTCCTGGCCCTGCACAGGACACCCCAGGAATCACACCATGTGCATGAGAGCATTGTCCAAAGGCTTCTTGAGCCATTGTCAGGTTTGGTGCTGTGACCACTTCCCTGGGAAGCCTGTTCCAGTACCCAAACACCCTCTGGGTGAAGAAACTTTTCCTGATACCCAACCTAAACCTCCCTGACTCAGCTTCCAGCCATTCCCTCGGGTCCTGTCCCTGGCCACCACAGAGAAGAGGTCAGTGCCTGTGCCTCCACTTGCCCTTGTGAGGAAGCTGCAGATGGCTGTGAGGTCTCCCCTCAGTCTCCTCCACGCTGAACATTTGCAGCATTCTTATGGAGAGCACTCATATTTTCATTGGGGAATGGCCAGGACACAAGTAATATCATTTTCTATTCCTAACAACTTTCAACCGTTCTAGGTTAGAAGAGATTTTAAAGAAAACAGGTCACAACACTGGATATGAACATATACTCTGGCATTCATAATGAAAAAAAAATCACAGTATAGTGGATTTAAAACTTTGGCATTAAGTGTTTTTCAGTATTAAAACTAAGAGCTTTATTTGACCATACAGGTAGGTTCTAAAGTCTAACTGACCTGGAAATACACAGATTTTATGGATATAAAAATGATAATATCTGTTGCATTAATACATTTTCTATGGATTATTATTATATTAAAATATTCTTCCCAGGTCTGATACTAGACATATATGTATTTCAATTGCTAAGGGAAGGTAATTTTTTTGCTCAAGTGGCAACTGTAACTGTTTTCGGAAGTACTATATAAGGAACATAAAAAATATAAACATAAAACATAGATATAAAGAACATTAACTGGATTTAAAGTATCCAAAATGGCAAAATCACACCACCATTCATTAGGTCAGGGTAAAACAATGTTGCTATCATTCAATACACATGCAGCTTATTAAATTTCAGTTGTTAAGGAACACTAAGTAGATGTGGGTAAGTCTACAGATTTCTTGAGAGCATATGCCAGTCCTTTCAAGGATTATTTTACAGAAGAAACAACACTAAATTCAAGTTTAAGTTTAATATTATGAGAAAATATTAACATGTCTAATTTTGACTCAATGTTTTTTAAAATTAGAAATTTATTTTCATTTAATTTAATCAGAACTTGTGCACTAAAATACCCTTTTTGAATGGATGCTAATTTTAAATTTTTTTTTTTTTTGCACCTGATTCATTTTATACTTATAAATCCCTTAAAAGTCATCAAAGTTGAATGGCAAAGTTTTTAGACATCTGAAAATATTCTGTGATGTTTAGTTTTCATATATAAATTAAATTAATGCTAAAGATTTTGTTATTCGGGTTTTTGGTGTTCAGAATTGCATGTTTTACAATTGTAAATTTAGAATGCAAATGTAGATTTCTAAGGCAGTTGGTACTCTACAAGTTTATAATTCAGATTGATTAAATCTTGTTACAGGCAACAGTTTAGATCACTACTGCATTTGAAATATATAACTTAATAAACATAAAAAATATGTTGAGCATATGTCCTGAAGTGAAGAATCCTTGAAATTTTAAAATAATGCCTTAAAAAATTCTGAATATAACATTTTCACTTATTTGTAACAGATTTTGTGATCCAGCAGGTTTTTAAAAGATAGGTATCACCTTGTCCAGTGCAGAAAAAAATCACTATGCAACAGTGGTTTTCTGAACCTGATTGCACCAAAAACAATTGCATTTGTGGAAACTGAAGTGTGAAAAGCTTTTAGGAATGATAAGAAGGGAACTGAATAACAGTACATGTTTCTGCATAATGGTAACTGCAAATGGTGATCTTTGCAACAGAGTAAAACCCTTCAGCTTCATTTTGGGAACTCATTGTGCCTTAAACTATCTCTGTAGGGTAAAGTAAATTTAGGTCTAGATAAACGCAACATGCAAAACATCAAAGAAGTGGGGGAAAGGAAAATTTAAAAGACGTTAAAGACAAGTTTCTGCTGAAGAAAACAATGCTGCATAGATTTTGGAGAGGGGAAATACAGCCCTACAGTTCTACAATAGCCAAAAAATGTTCTGAAAAAATAAAGATAGATAAAATACTGAAATAGGTATCATGGTCCTGACCTCCTAAGTAGTCTGTAGGTGACTTTCTTTACCATTGTGATGCTTAATGTAGATCAAGTTAAAAATTAACATTAAAAAATAAATCCTTATCAAGAAAAAGTCTTTTGTACATATTGATTAAACTTGGATTTTGGACTAATTTGAATGTTTACAATTATTTCCTTGGTAAAGTCCATAGGAATTTTCAAGTTATAGTGGAAAAATACTAAAAGAATTCTAACGAATCTCCTGGCTCCTATATCTTCTGATCTATGAGAATAGAAGCCAATTCTTTCTGATCTCCTAAGTCTTGCTGTATGACCAAACCAATACTCCTTACCAAAACCTACATCAACCTGAGGGAGAATCTATTTATGTTTTTATGAGCATGGTATTCTAAGAGAAGGAACTACCAGTGCTGACCTTTGTTCAAATACATTTTGACATGCAAAATCTGCACATGCAGGTCCTTTTACAAAACTGGGTTATTGCAACCACACTGGATTACAGCCCCTGAAAAAAATTGTCATTTGTACCTATTGCACAAACTCTACTTAGACACTAATTTGTAGATTCTGTTGTGATTTGGGGCAAAAAAGGATGATCTTTTTTCTTTTTTTTAAAATATCCTCTGCTTCTTTGTCCCATTTGTTTGTTTTGTCTACTATCTACATGAAGTCTACTTTCATACCAAATTTCCTGTAAAACACCTGTACTTCCAAACTGGCAAACTCTTTTTAATTCTTATTTGATTGGTCTGTACTAATAACTACTGAAGACTAATGTGCCTATTAAAACACTATTTACCAGCATTGGATCATCCCTATGCTTGCTAACATGCAAAGTGGTTTGCAAATATTTTGCTCTCCAACATGACAAAAAATAATGACATTTTTTGACCAACATTGCTCAAAAATAAAGTAACATTAACAAAGAGGCATAGTATGTTCTAGCTAAAGAGCCAAAGGGAAATAAAACACATTGCAATAAGATTTAAATAATGATTTCTATTTCTATTAACAAAGCATAGGTCTGGGCAGCTATTAACATCTAAGCAAAATGTGTATTCAAATCACACCTGTTCTATTTCTCAAAAGTGCTATTTCAGCTAATTTAACCACTCATTCCTCTTAGGGACACATTTTCCTGGGAAATTTAAGCTACTGAAATCAACCTGAGTAAATCATGCAGTTAAATGATTTTTGATAATAGAAAAATTTGGCTGACTGCAAATGCTTAAAGACTGTGGAAGTAGGGAATACTGGTGGATGACTAGACAGTTATGCGTTCCATATGTCACAAACAAAAGTCTCAACTTACAAACTTGTTATGATCTAACTACCAGCACTGGCATTGCAGTGCTAGATAATATGACAGATTAATCATTCACCTACAGAAATTATTATTTCTCAAGAACGAATATTAACAGAATTTACTGGAGGTTTTCCCCTCCTTCTTTAGAGACACACAGGAGCATCAAATAATAAAACTGTAGAATTGTGTGCTTTTCTTCATGTCTGCAGTTTAATTTGGTTTGTACTGAATCTGAATATACTGGTGTATGCTATTTATTGCATTGAAATAATGCCTTGCATTCCTATGGAGCTTATTTGCATTGCAGAAACAGGTACACCCTAATTTCCTGAGTATGACTTAATCAAGCAACCTCTTAATAAACGTGGTCCTAAAAATCCTGTTATTCCTAGCTACTATAATCAATACTCACGTTATTTCATGTTCAAAATGGACAGAAAGAGCATAAAATGTCTGCCTTGCATTTTATGCAAACCTCTGCTCGTCCATCGACAAGGGGGAGACAATCCTGCTGGAGCAGGCTTGCATCTCAACCACCAAGCTCTGAATATCTCCTTTCCATGGCTTGTAGACATAGCACTCTTTTTGGAAGGCTAGAAGGAGCTGGTCTTTAGAACAGGCTCTGAGTCAGCTTCTCTCTTCTCCAGTAGAGAGAGTGAAGTGGTATGGCAGGATGTTTACTTCTATGTTGAACCTACTGCTGGCTCACTACAAAAAATGGCAGGGGGCAGTAGGAGATATTTCTGTATTTCCAACTCCATAAAGAGGATCTCAGAATTCTTATTTCATTAGAGATACTAAATTTGGAGGTTATGTGCAGCAAACTCCAAGTCTTAAACTGGTGATATTAATTTATTAAGATAAAATCAGAACTTCATTCCTCTTTCAGACCATCTGATAAACTAAGTCTTCAATTGTGACCTTAGGCATGCACTGACCACAACGAAGCACTGTTGTTGCCTAGCTACTAATTTTCACTTTTAGATTCAGCACAGCTTCTAAATGGTGACTTAATGAAGGGCGTCTTTGCTCAAAAATCCTATTTTTTTTTAATTAATTGATGAGTCTAGTAAGAGTTAATACACACTGAGTCTTGTAACACATACTTTAAGTACACATCCATTAACAGTACACTCTCATGTTTTATGAAAGATGCATTTCTTTGGTATATCTTAAATTTCCATTATTTTAGTGATTAAATATTAAAGGAATTAGTTCAACCATAGTTCTTTCTTTCTCTAGTGATGCTATACATTCTTCAGCAACTTCTCTTTGAAGAGACAATTCAATACAATTACTACAAGACTCACAACATCCCAAACAGATGTGTGTGTGGGTGGGGGTGTGTGGGGGTGTGTGTGTGATTTCACTGTCATGAGTCCCAGTACCACTGTTTTTGGGTTGTTAGTTGGACTGTTTACCAATTCTTTTTCCTCAGGCAACTGTCTATACTACCCTGTGACGCTGCTGTCATCAAAATCATCTTCTACACAATCACTGTGGCCCAGTTATTCACTAATGCATGGCCAGTTCAGACACTTTGAAGTTGAGGTTTCAAATCCCTAATTCCCTAACCAGATAGTTTAAAATGATCGTAACTAAAATTGCTTCACCAAATGATTGCAGGTTCAGCTTTTCTTTTTTTTTTTTCTTTTTTAAATTCTACTTTTGTCTGTTATATGTGAGCCAGAGCCATTAGCTTTCCATAGTTCTCTTGCTCTTGACTATGGGGTCAGAATGTATTTCATATACTAAAGAATTTTTTAGTGGTTTAAGTTATTGATGCAATCTGTGCAACTTGCCAGACATGCTGCATTCTGGAAACAACAAATTTCCCTGCAAATCAATCAAATAATCATTTGGACAAGCTATTTAAAATACAAAGTTCTAAGCAATTGCATAAAGCTGTAGAATTAGAATTTCATAATAAAAGGGCAGATGATTCATATCTTTACTTCGTCAATTATTAAAAGACAGGATGTTATGACTTTTTTCTGGAGATGATGCTTTTTTTTAGAAATTTTTTCATTTTCCTAAAGACAAGTGGTCGAACCATGTTCAATAAATCATTATTGAGTAACACAATTGTAGTCTTTATATTGAGAAAAGTGAGTAGAAAGAAGAAGCTCCAGCTCAAACTAGTGGCACCAATGTGTCTCCTATTTTCCTAGATCCCAGCTAATCAAGATAATGGATTTAATACCAAGGAAGATGTTTTGTTGACAGGTAATTATCCTAATTTGGCAGTTTGATGGTTATTTATACTTCTAGTCTCCATGAAATGCTGAAAGAGCAGGCTACATAGGTATCATTCTTTGTTTTGATCTGATTTTTTTCCCTTTGGTATATACATGAAGCTACTAAAATGAAATAAGGAAATAGCTTAGGTTGATAAGGTATTTGAAAAGTTTTGCAGTTCCTTACTGCAGTATATACACCACACACTTCATATACCAATGAGTCAATGAACTACAAACAGATGAAAAATAATTTGTCTGTTCATGAACAGACATGCTCAACATACTTTGATAAAACTAAAAAAAGCTGAATCCTCACTTTATCCTAAAAGTCTCTGGTTCTTAATACAAGGGTTGCATGCAGTTTTGAAGTTTGGCAGGAAAAATATATATATAGGGTTTAGACTGTTTTGGTGAAGTCCCAGTGATTAAAGCCCTACTGACTGAACAGATTTAATGATTCAGTCTTCTGTCTTTGGACTGCTACGAATTTCAATTCCAGAGCTAAAAGAACTTTCAAATGAAAATATTTGCTTGTGCAAACTGAAGCTTATGTGGGGACAACAGGAACTGAGATACCATCGATCTGTGCTTTGCTCAGCTGTGGAACTATATTGAGATGGGCTGATCACAGAACATGGCTTTAGTGGAACTGCCTCAGGCGGTCAGAAGTCTGAAAATGTGTAACATCACTTGAGTCTAGGTCCCACCTTCTCCCACTTTCTCCACTTTCTGTTCCAGACAATTGTTCACAACTAGGCTTGGTAATAACACAGGAGCAACTATGATTTAATTATGTAACCCTAGGATTCCTTACAGCAAAGTAGATTCATGAAGGCTGATTCCAGCAGATTTAGGGTTTGCTTTGTCAGAAAGTGGACCAAAATTAGAAGCAGGTACTTGCAAACATTCAGAATGAGGTGACTTGAATTTCACATAAGATAGAACAGTGAGAGCACATCATACCAGTGTTTCATGTACAATAACCAACCTTTTAATTCGCTCCAGAACAGGTTTTTTATTTTTACAGCCCTAACTGGGTGAAGTCTCATTTATCTGAGAAACTCTTCTTCTACAGCTCATTACAACAAAGACAGTCATATTGGCTCCATAACACAGTTTGAGAAAAGGGTTCCTTCACCTAAGGTCTAAACTAGGAACTTAATTCCAGCTACACAAAATTCTAGACCTTGCACCTTGTATGCACATAATTGCCTATTTTTATATGGGTTTCCAGTATCACGGAATCATAGAATGTCCTGCATTGGAAGGGATCCACAAGGATCATCAAAGTCCAGCTCCTTGCCCTGCATAGGACATCCCCAGAAATCTCACCCTGTGCCTGGAACTCCATCAGCTTCCTGACAATTCCCTGTTACAATGCCCAATCACTCTCTGGGTGAAGAACCTTTCCCTAATATCCAACCTAAACTTCCCCTGACACAGCTTCGTGACATGCTACAGTGGTGTGCACACTTCTACAATGACACTGTACAGAAGAGAAATCCTTTTAAGTAGAAATTTGAAAAAGAAGATAAGAAAAGGACTTGCTGCTTAATGACAACCTGGTATGTACCAATATGTGCAAATAAGAGTACAATAACCACAGTAGAAACAACCTAAAAATACATTTAGTAATACAGTATGCCAATTTATAAAACATGTCACTGATTACTTGCCTTTAAATACAGAAGCCTGTAAAAACAAAAATATTGCCCAGGCTGTCTGCCATCAAAGCATGATCATTTTCTTCTAGCATTGTCTGACATCACTTGCCTACGACAACAGC